>APFE030917428.1:379930-433008 GCA_000404065.3 Pinus taeda | reverse complement strand
TAGTGTTGTAGGGACTGGAACTGTTCATATAGACAATGGTCAATTTAATGATGTATTATGTGTTCCAACCTTATCCTGCAACCTTCTATCTGTATATCAGATAACTCATTCACGTGTGAAGGTAAAATCATTGAATTTTCACCTCACGATGTTGTAATTAAGGACCTAAGAGATCCTAGACAGATTTTAGCTATTGGCATTGCTGATGATTCTACAAGGTTGTATAAGTTTCACAACTTTGGGTCATAAAATCTTCCCTTGGTATTTGTTGCTCATAATGATGAAGTGAGAAAACTTTGGCATGAGCGATTTGGTCACTTAAACTATCACTCCCTTTAGAATCTATGTAAAGAAAATATGGTGACAGGTCTTCCAATGGTATCTTGTAGAGATGGTGTTTGTTTCGGATGTGTACTTGGAAAACATCATCGGGATAGTTTTGAAAAACGTGCCTCTTGACACGCCTCAACCCCTTTACTGCTTGTGCATAGTGATTTATGTGGTCCACTTCCAATTGTTTCATTCTCTGGCTACAAGTATTTCTTAACTTTCATTGATGATTTCTCCAGACGCACTTGGGTATACTTCTTAAAACTCGAGAGTGAAGTATTTAACATGTTCTTTGCCTTTAAGGCCTTTCTTGAAAAACAATCTGGACATCAAATTCTTAAGCTAAGATCTGATAATAACAGAGAATATGTTAACAACAAAGTCATCAACTTTTGCATCGAGAATGGAATTGAAATGCAACATACTGTTCCATGTACTCCACAACAAAATGGTGTAGTTGAAAGGAAGAACCACACCTTAAAGGAAATGGCTAATTGTATGCTTCAATCTAAAGGACTTAGTCTTAATTTTTGGGCAGAAGCTATTAACTATGCAAATTACATAATAAATCGCACTCCTACTAAGGTTTCAAAGAATATCACTCCAGAAGAAGCATGGAGCCCAATTAAACCAGATGTAAGTCACTTTCATGTTTTTGGAAGTGAAGAATGGGCACATATTCTAGATAATAAACATAAAGCTTTAGAACCTAAGAGTGAAAAATGTATTTTTGTTGGATATTTTGAAGATGTCAAAGGATATAGACTTATTCCACTTAAGTCAAAAAATGTTATCATTAGAAGAGATGTAAAGTTTTCTAAAAATATATTGGCCCACAGGCCTAGTTCGGCGGATATGCCACCTCTCTCTATCCCTTCCACTTCTAAAAATATTTCTTCTTCAGATGATGACAGTGAGGATGAAAATCCTCCCCCACCTTCTCAGGATCCTCCTTCAGCTCCTCAGTTTCCAAAATGGATATGTGCTACTTGGGATGCAGTAGGTTCTCTTGTCGGTGATCCTACAGATCAACGACATACACGTTCTCAGTTCGATAGAGCCTTTTCTTTACTGGCTCAAGCTTCAGCGAATTATGATCCTGACACCTTTGCAGACGCTTCAGGCCATCTAGTTTGGGATGTAGCTATGAATGAAGAATATCATTCATTATTGGAAAATGATACATGGGATCTTGTTCCTCTACCAAAGGGGTGAAAACTTGTTAGATGCAAATGGGTTTACAGAACCAAGTATGGACTAGATGGAAAAGTTGATAAACATAAAGCTCATCTTGTTGCTAAGGGTTTTTCACAAGTAGAAGGCATTGATTATACTGAAACCTCCTCCCCTATTGCCAAAATGAACTCTATCCGCCTTGTTCTTTCCCTTGCTGCCTCTTTCAAATGGGGAGTCCGTTAGATGGATGTTAAATCTGCCTTTTTGCATGGGGACTTGCATGAATAAGTCTATATGGAAAAACCTCCTGGATTTATACAACCAGACTCCAGCCTTGTATATACACTTAAGAAATCCATTTATGGTCTCAAGCAAGCCCCTCGGGCTTGGTATGCCAAAATGGATAGCTTTCTTTTAGAAACTGGCTTTTCTAGGTGTCATTCTGACAATAATGTCTACACCAAGAAAGTGGGAAAGTCTCTTATGATTCTTGTTCTTTATGTTGATGATCTTATCCTTATTGGTAGTGATCCCAACCTTATAAACCATGTGAATTCTAACCTTAAAAAGAAATTTGAAATGACTTAGGACACTTTCATTATTTTCTTGGTCTTCAAGTCTTGCAATCCAAGGAAGGTATTTCCCTTTCCCAGTCCAAGTATGCCTGTGATCTTCTACGCCATTTTCACATGAAATAATGTAAGCCAACCCCTTCTCCCTTTCAATATAGAGCCAAAATTTCAATCATTTGTACTTCCCCTGAAGTTGATACTACCTTATACTGTCAACTTGAAAGAAAACTTTTGTATCTGACCCATACTCGTCTTGAACTTTCCTTTGTTGTTGGCCTTATTGCTCGATTTTCTCAAAACCCAAATGAAAGTCATTGGAAAGAAGTTAAAATAATACTTCTTTATGTTCTAGGTACAGTTCAGTTGGGGATTCATTATAGTGCAGAAGCATCTCCTCTATTGGTTGGTTTCACTGATTCCGATTGGGCTGGTGACCCTGATGATCAAAAGTCTACTGCAGGTTATGTGTTCACTCTTGGTTCAAGACCTATTATATGGGCTTGCAAGAAACAAAGTACCATTTCTATTTCTTCAGCAGAAGTAGAGTATCGTGGTGCCGTAGAAGCTAGTAAGGAAGCCCTGTGGCTTCGTAAGATCCTGTCAGAGTTTGTCTTTCAGCAGCAGCATCCGACTACACTTTGCTGTGATAATCAAAGTGCAATTAAACTATGAAAAGATCTAGTCCAACATCAGCGCAACAAACACATTGAACTGCACATGCACTTCATTAGAAAACTCGTTCATGACCATGTTCTTGAAGTGCAATATTGTTCAACAGATGATCAGGTTGCAAACATCTTTACAAAGGCTCTTACAGAAGCGAAGTTTACTAAACTTCGATTTATGGTTGGAGTTCAGGAAGTTGTCACTAATGGGGGATAGGCTCTAATGCCTCCTTCCTTATCCTATTGTGTCATATTTGTACATCCTTCAATCCTATCCCAACTTGTTCTTAAGGGGGGATGTTAGGATATTCCGACACATAGGAAATAGTTAAGTATAACTTGGTCTAGTGTAGAGTTAGGTAAAGTGTGTTTCTTTACTATGTACTTTTGTAACTTACAATCCGATAGTCACAATATGTAGTGATCCGATGGTTCATTTTCTCCTCGGTATTACCAACACTTGATTTGTGGCTTGACACCCGATTGGTCCATGATCTCTATTTAAAGAGCATGGAGGGTCATTTTTAGGGTAACCGTTCATGAGGGAATCTTATGTAAATTTTCATTCTTTTATTAATAAATTGCCTGAAGTGGTCGCATTGGCTTAGGCCGTGGACTACTTCCCTCTTTGAGGGTTTTAACTCAAGAATACTAGTGTATTGATATGTGATCTATTTGTGAGCAGTGTCCTTTGGTGTTCTGTCTGAGGAACTTACCTTGTAAATTCCTATAATCTCATGAAGTTTCATTTAGATGCTTTTACTATATGCTTTTCGACTGCTATTTTTAGCTTCTGCAACATAGGTTTCAGGTTTACTTTCCAAGTCTTTTATTTCCAAGTAAATGGTGCTTTCCATTTCTTTCAATCAACATAAGTGTGTTTGATTTCATTTCTACAATTAATTTCCACAATATCACTTTCCTATAGTATAGTTACCTCGACAACTTGACTGGATTTCTATTCATCTAGCCTATGCTCCAACATTTATCACCTACATAAGGATTAGAAGAGGAAAGAGACAATGCATATTGAACATATAATGTTGACACTTATGAAGTTTGTAAAAACCCCAGGTTGATAATTGAAGCTGAGAATCTTTGAGTTGTAGCATTATTGTTGTGATATTTGAGTTCATGATCTAGCACCAAAATAAAGCATTGGAGTATGAAAAAAACCACCAAAACTTGAGCATGACACTTTGAACAATATCCACAAAGCACCAATAGGATTCGTTTAGGAATTATTACTTGAGAAAAAAGCTAAACCATATTTTTCCACCATCAAAAGCTGTCATTAGACAAGGCACATACACATTGAGCCATTATCCTAAATATTCCCCAAAGTAATCCACACGAAGCTTCCAAATTCTTCGTCAAGAATAAACAATAGCATGTTCCATGTTGGCATAGAGGTGCATCTCATCTTCTACTTGATATAAGTTGATGTCTAGGTTGAATTAACACGTTTTTCTTGATGTATTAATGCTTAATGCTTTTTGAGCATAAAATAATATTCTAAAGGAATGTAAGTGATCTCTTACCTTTGTTAAGGTATGATAGGCCAACTATGGTATAAATGGAGATTAATCATCATTATCATCAATGTGTATTCGTGCCTAATGAACCTTAGATGATACTTAGGGGATGGCTTGTATATGTGTACCCCCAGTTTTCTCTTGAAAATGCAGAAAGAAAATATAGTTTTGACTTTGCCTTGGTCAAACTAGATTAAAATTCAATTTTTTATTTTAGCATAATACTTGGAGGTAGTTAAATGAGGTGACATGGCACTTGTCACTCAATTAACTCAGTAAATTCGAGTTGGGGAAGCCTGATTTAAGTTCTACATGATTGATTGCTAATTTGTAGAAATCTATTTCAATTAATTTGAGTTATTGTCAGTTTAACTAGTTTTAATTGCTAGAAGAACTAGTGGAGGTCAAGTTATGGAAGTGGAACTTCAGCCAAAAATTAGTGATGAACCAATTAACCAATCAATCAACCCAAAATAATTATTTCATACAAATAAGCTGAGTTACCCAATTGAGATGGAGATTTCAAGGCAATGTAATATCAGTTGTAGTATATTCCAATGTGTACAGGTGGTGCATGTAGTCAGAGAATGACATAAGGCTATTCACAATTCCATAGTGTGAAATTCCTAAAAAATAGGAGAAATTTCCTTAGGGAACATCGCAAGGAAATAGGAGCTTGGGAAGGCTTGAAATTGGCTAAGTGCTGGATAGGTTTAGTCAGTCAGACAAAGGGATAAACTATACACTTGGAGGGTGTGCTCAAGCTTGAGAAAGCATTATATTTCTTCTCTATTCTCTTATTAATGCAATATATATAGTAAGGGGTTTTTACTAGTTACTTTCCCCTAGATAAATCATTGTGCATGTGTGATGTTTCCTTTTTCATGTCTATGATTCTTTTTTTAGAGGGTGAATTAACTTCCGCAGATCATGAGAGTAGCTTCAAGTCTTGTGATTTAAAAAATTTCATTAGTAGTATTGAATCTACACATTAATTTATACATGGTATCAAAGCTAGAATCACTGTAGAGTAGGGATTTTGAAGTTGTCATTGCAGGAGGTTCGAGTTTGCAGATCAGGTTGGAGGCCTTTTTCAGGACTGAGAATATGGATTTCAATGGACTAAATCTTGAGTGAATCTTGAATTATGTTGCATGGAAGGACCACATGGATGCAATATTGGACAATAATGGGTTGAAGGAATTCATTGATAATGATATTTTGAAACCAACTACATCTGATGAAAACGATCTAGCAGAATGGAAGATGTGTGTTGCCAAGGTGAGGAGGATCATATTCGAGGGAGTACAAGACCATATTTTCTCCAATCTCCATGGGAAAGAGACTTTGTATGCAATGTGGCAAGCAATGACATATTTGTTTTAGAATAGTAGTGACCACAGGAAATTGGCACTCAAGGACAAGCTTCGAAATATCAAGATGCAGAGGAATGAGACCATTCCATAGTACCTTAGTAGGTTCACACAATATCATGGTAAACTTGGTCGATTTGGTGTTACTGTAGCATAGGATGATTTGGTGAGCTTAGCCCTTATAGGTATGCCCAAGAGCTAGCACAACTACCAAGATTTAGTGAGCGGGAGGGAGAAACTACTAAATTGGGAATGCTTGTGGTCTGATTTGGTACAGGAGGAGATAAGGAAAAATAATAGAGACAAAACTTCATCCAAGGGCGAGGATGATGAAAACAATTCCTTGGATGGAAAGGAAAAGAAAGGGAAAGGAAATAAATCCCAATCCAAAGTAGAATCTAGTCAAGGGGGAAAGAAGAAAGACTTGTCGAGAATCAAGTACTTTCATTGTCATGAATTCGGGCACTATGCCATGAAATGTCCACACAAGAACACAAGCAATAATACCTCAAGAGGAGCAATGAGTAAAGCCTTGGATTCACAATTGGAGCTTGATTTTACTCTCATTGCATGCATGACCAACACAGTGATGGGAAGTGTGTGGTATTTCGACAATGGTGCCTCAGTCCATATGATGGGGAAAATAGATTTTTTCGATGATTTGGAGGAGAAGGATCTCCAGATGCACATTGAGATGGGAGATGATGGAAGGTACAAAGTCATCGAGATTGGTACAGTCACCTTTAAGAGGGATTTGGGTTCCCCTCCCAGGCTCAAGGATGTGATGTTTGTACTAGGTCTAGATAAGAATCTTGTCTCCATTGTAGTTTTGGAAGATAATGGCTATGACGTGATCTTCAACAAAGGAAAGGCATTCATGAGACACAACCACATGACATGTGAAGCAGATTGGGGTTCATGTGAAGAAACTCTACAAGCTAGTTGTGGAGGATTGTGCTACATTGAGCATAAAGGCAAAGAAGGTGTAGAGCCGAGATGTCAGCGAACTTTTTCATAGGAGACTTGGCCATTTGCATCATGGAACTTTGAAGATAATGAAACATATTACCACATGCCTACCCAAAGGAGAACTAGAGAAGCAGGACACATGCAAAGGGTGTACCTTGGGGAAGAACACAAAATCCAATTTCCATGATCAGGACAACAAAGCACATGCAGTCCTTAAAAGGATCCACTCTGATGTTTGTGGACCTTTCTCGAAAACCTCCACTACCAAGCACAAATATGTTTGTTATATTTATTTATGACTATTCACAGAAGTGCTAGATATTATTCATGCAGAAGAGGGATGAGAATTTCTCCAAGTTCTTGGAGTTCAAGGCACTAGTGGAGAAAAAAATTGGCAAGAAGGTGAACGTTCTCAGGAGCGATAATGGGGGTGAGTAAATGTTGAATGAGTTCAAAAATTTCTATGCAAAAGAAGGCATTCGACAAGAGCTGAAAGAACCCCACAACCCACAGCAGAATGGGGTAGTTGAGAGGAAGATCATAAGCATTGTGGGAGAAGCACTGGTGATGTTACATGACCAAAGCCTACTCTGAACTAGTGGGATGAAGCATGAAACACAATAGTCTATCTGTGGAACAAGAGTCTGCATTAGATTATTGGCATGATTACACCAGAGGAGGATTTATTGGGGAGGAAGTCAGATGTGTCGCACTTCGGGATCTTTGGAGCCTCTGTTTATTTCCATGTCTTCAAAGATTCAAGGAAGAAGTTAGAGCCAAAAACAAAGTTGGGGTATTTTTAGATTACACAGAAAGTCCCCAAAACTATCTTGTGTATTTTCCATCCCTCAAAATGACATTCGTGTGATGATATGTAAAATTTGATGAATATAAAGCCATATGGTGCTCTCTTAAGAGGGAGCTTCAGATCCCACAAGAGGAGGAGATTTTAGCTCCAAAGGAGGAACCTCAGGATGTTATGGAACTATCATAAGTTGAGGAGCAAAGAGTGGAGATAGCCACTAAAGTAGAATCATCCAAAGAAGACAAGAAGATAACCAAATAAGTTGAGAGACTTGTGTAGGATGTGAAGGAGAATGTGGGCGCCCCTTCAAATCAGCACAGGTGGAGAAGATCACCAGATCAGTGCACTAGCTACATGGCTCTTATGAATGAGCTAGTAGAGACCAATACATCCTATTTCGAGGAAGTACTAGAGAAACCAGTATGGGTTTATGCAATGGTGGAGGAGTATGAATCCATTATGAAGAACAATGTTTGGGAAGTGGACCCAAGACCAATAGAAAAAATAGTTATGGGTTCGAGATAGATCTTCAAGGTGAAGCATGCATCAAATGGAAGCATAGAAAAGTACAAGGCTAGATTTGTGGCCAAGGGGTACTCTTAGGTGGAGGGGATTGACTGTGAGGATACATTTTCTCCTGTAGCAAGGTACGCATCCATTAGATAAATCCTTGATTTGGATGCATCGATGCGGTGGAATATCCACCAAATGGATGTGAAAACAACATTCCTCAATAGAGTTATTGAGGAGGAGGTGTATATCGAGCAACCATAAATATTTGATACTTTTGATCATGAGTCTCATGTGTGTAGACTCAAGCAAGCATTATATGGTCTCAAGCAAGCACCTTATGCTTATTACACCTGGATCGATAGCTATCTCACTGGTTTAGGCTTCACCAAAAGTGAAGCCAATGCAAGCCTTTATCATATTTTGGTAGAAGGTAAATTGTTGATTATTGTTTTATATGTTGATGACTTGATGCTTACTGGTGATGAGCAGCTAATCAAATCTTGTAAGGAGAACCTTGCAAGAGAGTTCGAGATGAAGGACATGGGACTCATGCACTACTTCCTTGGATTGGAAGTATGGCAAGGTGATGGGGAACTATTTGTCTCTCAAAGCAAGTATTCCAACAAGATACTTCAGAGGTTCAAAATGAACATGTGCAAACCCATGAAGACTCCTCTAGCAACCTACTGGAGGAAAGAGGATGCCACTTCAGGTGAAAAAGTGGGTGAGATTGATTGCCATAAGTTGGTGGTTTCTATCATGTATCTTGTGAACACACGACCATACATGTGTTACACAATCAACCAACTGAGCCAATCTATGGTTAGGCCAACCAAATTGTTTTGTATGGCAAAAAAGCATGTTCTACGGTACCTCACAGGCACTACCCAGTTTAGAATTTGGTGCAGACAAATAGAGGGACTGAAGATATGTGGCTTCACAAATGCAGATTGGGTGGTAATTTCATCATAACCAAATATTACATCAAGTGGAATTTTCAATGTTGGGTCTGCAGTGGTTTCTTGGTATAGTGGGAAGTAGAGCTCAGTGGTACTCATCTCCGCATAAGCAAAATACATGGCTGCAAGTCAAGAAACATGTGAGGTGATTTGGATGAGAAAGATACGTGTTGTCTGGTCAGATGATGGATCCTACTGCAATTTACTGTGATAATCGGAGTTGTATCAAACTCTCTAAAACTCTTATTTTTCATGATCAATCCAAGCATGTTGATATTCAGTATCACCATCTACGAGATTGTGTGCAGAGGCGGATTATGTCATTGCAGTTCATTCCAACATAGGAACAAGATGTTGATTTTCTTACAAAGGCCTTGTCAAGAGGGAAGTTTGAGTTCCACAAGTGCAAGATAGGGGTGGTTGATAATCCCTTTGTTTCTGAGAGGGAGTGTTGAAAATGCAGGTAGAAAATCTAGTTTTGACTTTTCCTTGGCCAAACTAGATTAAAATTCAAATTTTCATTTTAGCAGAATACTTGGAGGTAGTTAACTGAGGTGACATGGAACTTGTCACTCAGTTAGCTCAGTAAATTCGAGTTGGGGAAGCTTGAGTTCATTTCTACATGATTGATTGCTAATTTGTAGTAATCTATTTAAGTTAATTTGAGTTATTGTCAGTTTAACTAGTTCTAACTGTCAGAAGAACTAGTGGAGGTCAAGTTGTGGAAGTGGAACTTCAACCACACTGAGTGATTATCCAGTTAACTAATAAATCAACCCAAAATAATTGTTACATGCATAGAATTCGAGTTACCCATTTGAGATGGAGATTGCAAGGAAATGTATTACCAGTTGTAGCATATTCCAATGTGTACAGGTGGTGCATGCAGTCATAGAATGACCTAAAGCTATTACGTAATTCCATAGTGTGAAATTCCTAAAAAGTAGGGGCAATTTCCCAAGGGAACAAAACAAGGAAAAAGGAGCTTGGGAAGGCTTGAAATTAGCTAAGTGTTGGCCAGGTTCAGTCAGTCAGGCAAAGGGATAGACTATACACTTGCATGGTGTGCTCAATCTTAAGTAAGCATTGTATTTCTTCTCTATTCTCTAATTAATGCAATATATAGAGTAAGCGGTTTTGAGCAGTTGCTTTCCCTTAGATAAATATTTGTACATGTGTGATGTTTCCTTTTGCATGTCTATGATTCTTGTTTTATATGGTGAATTAACTTCCATGGATTCTTGAAATTCTGATGTTCTATGTTGTAACAGTCACTTATTAAAAAACTTTTTATGGTGTAATATTAGATAAGCAATTGTAGATAGAACATATATCAAATTAAAAATATAAGACAACCAAGAATACAATGAGACACAAAGAATTTAGGTCCAATGACCAGAGAAAAAGCCACAAGGGGAAAACCCAACCAGATTCTCTTCTATTAGAAATCAATTGTTCAACAAAGATACAAAGTACAATGAGAGATCAAGAGAATGAGTAAGTTCACCCAAATCTAAACAATTTGTAGCATGAAGATCACTGGTAACAGCAGAAGATGCACACACTAAGTCAACTTTCCCATCAACTGAATCAACATTGAAATGTTGAAGCACTGAATCAACCTTGGATCACTAAGCTCTGCTCTTACTCTCCAAGTCTCTCTCTCATAAACTTTTGCCTCTCTCCAACTCTCCATCAAGTTCAAATTCTTATTTCACAATGTATAAGTAGTGAGGGGAGAAAGAAAGAGGCACATATATATAGGATGATCAACAAATCCATGCCATAAAGGAGGAGTAACTCGCATGCCAAGAGAGAGAGTAACTCATGCCCATTTAGGAATTGTAACTCATGCCATTAAGGAGGTATGCATGCCTTTGTAGCTTATGCTTTTAAGAGAAGGTGTAACATATGAAATAAAGCGTAAGAGGAAACTTTTATGACATGCTTTTATTGAGTGTAAGAGAGTGTAAGAGAACATTATTGACAGTGATGATTGAGTGATTTGAATAATAATAATAATTTTAATGATAAAATATTAAGTCGAGTGGTTGAAATGTTAGGATTGATTAATGATAAGAAGTGATTTTTCATCAATAATACTTGATTACCAATTGATGCAAGGTGATTTAATATCTTGAGACTTTCTAATTTTAGAATTTCTATTTTCTATACTTTCTATTTTATTTTTTTAAGAAATTCATCCCTGAGCGACCAATTTTAAACATGGATTATGTTATCACCCAAAAATTCTCTAAAACTTGGACAGTTTACATTTGTTCCTAAGTCATAATATTAGATAGTGGTTAAGTCATTTTTATGTTCTGTTTAGAGTCTAAGTCATAGAGTTAGAGTCTCGTTTCCATTATCAAATAAAGGTTAACAACCTTGTTTTACCCATTATGGATCCCACATCATTCCAAAAGTTTCATGTATTTGGTCATTTTAAAATTTGAACGCGCTACGAAACTGTCTAGGAGTTTTCGTAGCGCAAAACTCTGAAAATACACTACATGCACTACAAAATCGAGGATTCGTAGTTAGGATTTTTCGTAGCGTAAAACCCCGAATTTACACTAGATGTGCTGTGAAATCGGGGATTCATGTCAAATCTTGTCTAGCTGTCAAATCCACCAGAATCCATTAATGTTTCATCATTAGGTGTCAGTCCATGAACCATACCTCTCACATGCAGCCATTCACATTCATCATTAGATTCGTTAGGGGTCATTTGTCCGCACTCATTTCAAATTTCAAAAAAAGAAAAGGTAAGGGTGAATTGGTCCTGGTAATTTTCGTGACATTCTCATGCATGAGAAACACTTGATCCTTTCCTTAAGATCGAATTAGCAAGCCCAGGGTGAGCATAGACCAGAATTCTTTTGCAGGCTTCAAGCGAGGCAACTCTTCATCCAATTCAAGCGAGGCAGTTCTTAAACTAAACAAGGCAGTTTCTTCTAGGTTTCCTTTATAGGGATTTCAAAGAAGAAATGTCGGAAGAAAGAAAGAGTCACAGGTCAGGCTGATGTTTGAGAACTGAACCTGAAGGCTTAGATGCTCTCACGAAGGATAAAATACAGTTGAAGAAAGTGGCATTTGAAACATCATTGTTCCATCATGGCTTATTTAAATTAATGGTCTTGCATGAATTTCGGAAGGTAGATAGAGAATGGTCTTCATTTTTATTTATGTCTAGCTTTAGAGCTGAAACAGGACTTAGCCTTAGGGTTAAGGAAATATCATCACCAGTGACAAGTCATCATGCAGAAACAAGGTCAAGCAGGTTTATTAAACTGAAGGCCAGAAAGCAAGGTATGTCAGATGGATCAATGGAAGGCTTAGAACTAATATCAGAAGGATGAAAAGACAAATTGAGGACCTAGAAATTCATCTAAGCAAATCTAGAGGTCAGCCTCAACACAAATGAATAAGGAAGTAAGTGATGAAACCCTAATACAGTTTTGGTTGAAACAAAGACACAACTTTTTGAAGATGTCTCAAGGTTGGGTGATTTCAAGTTATGTGTAATATTTACATAATGAAACAACTGCGAAGAGGCCTTAGAAGGAATTTTTTTGGAAAAAACTGTGTGATTGATTCACACAGCAGTTACGTAGCGCGCTATGAAACTGTTGTAGGTGCAGTTTTGTTTTTTTTTTTAATCAATCTTCAAAGGAAAGAGGGGACTATTTTGGAGAAGGATGTTGCTAGGGAATGTGAGGAGGTCATTTGTGAATGTTTAAAGCTCAAGTAAGGAAAAAACTCAAAGAATAAAGCAGACAGTGTAAAAATCCTATTTTTGCACTACAAAATCATTGAAGCAGCCTTTTTCAGTAGTCAACTTCCAAGAGGTCTCTTGAGCAACTGAAAGTATATTTTGGAAAACTGAAAGAGGTTATGCTTCCTAACATATCTATCTACAAAAACATCTTTTAGTTTATTCAAATTAATTATGATCTGGGAGAATTTGATGACCCAAATTGCGCTACGAAACTGCTGTAGGAGTAGTTTTTCAAAATCAGAATTTTCCAGTTTACACTTGATATTCAAAGACGGTTTTTAGGTAGTAGGAAAGGTATTGCAAACAACCAAGAGATGTTTTTCTTCAGCACAGAGTGGTCTACAAAAGCCTCCTTATTTTTTGCAAAATACATTTTTTATGAGGAGAAAAAAGCTTTGTCCCAACACCTATTGTTCAGCCAGAACAGAGCAGGGGACAGTTTCCTAGTTTTCAGGGCAGATGAAGGAGAAGCTATTGAAGGCTAGCTGGGGGGTTATGGACATCACCAAGGTCGAATTTAAGGAGGAGAAGCTATCAATATCAAATTTAATTCATATTCTAGGTTGTTACTATCATAAAAGGAGTTGTACTCCTAATTGTATTAGGACTCTAGGATTGTTAGTTAACTGTCTCTTGTAATTAATAGTCTGTTTTAGGTTTGAATAGGTGTCAAGTCAAGCAAATTAGAATTCCCCTCATGTTGGAGGAAGGAATCCAAGATTGTAATGATGACTCTATATAAGACAAGAGGTGGAATGCCTCAAGGGTTGGAAAATGTTATAGAAAAAGACTACTTTTGGAAATGTTGTGCAGGGACTGATATATACATAAGCAGTTTGACTTTTCTGAAGCTGAGATTCTTAGTGTACTTCAGTGAGCTTTATCTTTTATCTTTGATATGTTTTACTTCCATAGTATTAATTCTTATTACTCAGAATTCATGGAGGAACATGCTCTGACTTCCTTTAAGTGTTAAAGTATGGCGAATTGAGTTCTTGGATCCTATCTTTGGATGTTTTTATTCAATGTTTTAATACTTATTACTCAGAATTCATGCCCAAATGCTCTGAATTCTATGAACTTCAAGTTATTGAGACTTTCCTGAATGTATTACTCTTTCATTGAAGTATATACAAGCCTCAATTTTATAAGAAGAGTTATTTTTTATCTTTATCTCTGTCACTGACTCCATATCCCAATGGTAGAAAGTCTCCATCTTTCAACCTATAAACATATAAAATCATTAACCATAGAGTTAGCCATCCATCCATATCTTTAATCAATATCAACCCTTTGAGAGAGCCCTCTCAGGCTGAGGAGGATAAGCCTCATCCAAAAGTTTGGTTTGAAATAGTTACTCAAAGTCTTCCTTATCAACAGCCTATCAAGGTTGGGTTTTGTTATAACATTTTCGTGTGTCTGCTGGGAATCTGAAGATATTCATATCTAAAAAAATCATGAAGCTGAACTCTTGAAGGTAGCAGGAGCTTCAGAATCTGTTCAAGGCTGCAAAACTACCTTGGCGACTCCACACATCAAATAACAAATTGGAAGGTGACTCCCTTGCTAGAAGATCAGTAGCTTGATGAAGTTTCAAGATGAGTTCCATTGCAAGAATGAATGTCAGGTATGCCCCTATGAATCGGTCTCATATCCTTAGTTTTCCAAATCCTATGCTAAAGGTTGATTGGTTAGATAATCTTCCAATATTCAAAGATGAAAAGAAAGACAATACTGCTCTTCATTTGGTTAGGTTCCATATGCATGTACGCAGTCTTAAGGTTCAATTCCCTGAAGATTGTCTCATGAAGATGTTTATGACCACTTTAGAAGGAAAAGCATGGTATTGGTATAAAATCTTGGAAAATGGTTCATTATATTCTCTTGCTAATTTCCATGATGTATTTTATGGCATGTATAAAGAGTGTCATCCCTCCTTATTGCTGGTCAAAGATTGTTGTAAACATTTTGCGAGTTTTATTCAATATTTGGAGGATTGTTATGATGATGAAGAATTTATGGATGAAGAAAAACAATACATTTCAACAACTAGAATAAAGAATAACATCCCATAACATGCAACATCAAAATCAACAGGGGTTTACTTATGAAAACCATGTTACATCCTCTAAGATTAATGTAAAGATGCAGCAAACTTGCTAGTCTTTTGATCATAAAGAGTATGAAAATGATTGCAAACACCAAGAAGAAGTACTGGAAGATAGCTTTTATAACCCTCAGGCAGAGGAAAAGGTTGATTTTTTATGTCATACTTTGCAACAGCATACATCAATGAATGATCATAATAATGAGGAAAATTACATTGTTTGTGGGAATCATTCAGAAAAGTAGTTGGTAACTTATCAAATAAATGTTGTGTGACTAAAGATCAGTTGTTAGAAGTAACAGCATGTTATGAGGATCACCAATCTGATCATGTATTCTGGGATCCTATAGCTAAATACATGGAAGATTTTTACTCTCCAGTGTTTCAGTTTTTCTATGAAGATCAAAGGCAATTTCAGTGGCAGTGGTCATCACAATATCATAGCTGCCTTGAATTCTGACGTAGTCGAAAAACTCAAATATCAGATAAAACAAATGATTGGCTACATTGGAAATTTCACATTGATTGAGCTTAAAGAAGCTTACAATTGATAGGGTAGGTAGGTAGGAATGTGTGAATAAGCTCAGGGTAGGTTGACTGAGCATTTTTAGTAGGTGCAATTTGAGTCCTTCTCACAGAAATCATTAAAGCTTGGGGAGCATATTCTTGACCTTTATTCTGAAGGATGGATAGCAACATTGGAGCTACCAGTTCTTAATGTACCACTGGGTTACACTATCCCTAGTGGAGCCACTGTTATCACCCAAAAATTCTCTAAAACTTGGACAGTTTACATTTGTACCGAAGTCATAATGTTAGATAATGGTTAAGTCATTTTTATGTTCTGTTTAGAGTTTAGGTCATAGAGTTAGAGTTTCATTTCCATTATCAAATAAAGGTCAACAACCTTGTTTTACCCATTATGGATCCCACATCATTCCAAAATTTTCATTTATTTGGTCATTTTAAAATTTAAACGTGCTACGAAACTGTCTAGGAGTTTTCGTAGCCAAAACTCTGAAAATACACTACATGCGCTATGAAATTGGGGATTTGTAGTTAGGAGTTTTCGTAGCGCAAAACCCTGAATTTACACTGGATGCGCTACGAAATCGAGGATTCGTGTCGAATCTTGTCTAGCTGTCAAATCCACCAGAATCCATTGATGTTTCATCATTAGGTGCCAATCCATGAACCTTACCTCTCACATGCAGCCATTCACATTCATCATTAGATTCGTTAGGGGTCATTTGTTCACATTCATTTAAAATTTCAAAAAAAGAAAAGGTAAGGTTGAATTGGTCCTGGTCATTTTAGTGTCATTCTCATGCATGAGAAACACTTGATGCTTGCATGAGAAACACTTGATGCTTTCCTTAAGATCAAGTTAGCAAGCCCAGGGTGAGCATAGACCAGAATCCTTTCACAGGCTTCAAGCGAGGCAGTTCTTAAAATAAACAGGGCAGTTTCTTCCAGGCTTCCTTTATAGGGATTTCAAAGAAGAAATTTTGTAAGAAAGAAAGAGTCATAGGTTAGGTCGATTTTTGAGAACTGAACCTGAAGGCTTAGATGCTCTCACGAAGGATAAAATACAGTTGAAAAAAGAGGCATGTGGAACATCGTTGTTCCATCATGGCTTAGTTAAATTAATGGTCTTGCATGAATTTCAGAAGGTAGATAGAGAATGGTATTCATTTCTCTTTATGTCTGGTTTTAGAGTTGAAACACGACTTAGCCCTAGGGTTAAGGAAGTATCATCACCAGTGACAAGTCATCATGCAAAAACAAGGTCAAGCAGGTTTATTAAACTGAAGGCCAGAAAGGAAGGTATGTCAGATGGATCAATGGCAGACTTAGAAATAATATCAAAAGGATGAAAAGACAAATTGCGGACCTGGAAATTCAGCTGAGCAAATCTAGAGGTCAGCCTCCACAGAAATGAACAAGGAAGTAAGTGATGAAACCCTAATACAGTTTTGGTTGAAACAAAGGCACTACTTTTTGAAGATGTCTCAAGGTTGGGTGATTCGAAGTTACGTGGCATATTTACATAATGAAATAGCTATGAAGAGGCCTTAGAAGGAAATATTTTGGAAAAAAACTGTGTAAATTGATTCACACAGCAGTTTCGTAGCGCGCTACGAAACTGCTGTAGGTGTAGTTTTGTTTTCTCTTTATCAATCTTCAAAGGAAAGAGGGGACTATTTTGGAGAAGGATGCTGCTGGGATGTGAGGAGGTCAATTGTGAATTTTTAAATCTCAAGTAAGGAAAAAACTCAAAGAATAAAGCAGACAGTGTAAAAATCCTGTTTTGCACTACAAAATCACTAAAGCAGCCTTTTTCAGCAGAAAAATTGTTTTAAGTAGTCAACTTCCAGGAGGTCCCTTGAGAAACTGAAAGTATATTTTGGAAAACTAAAAGAGGTTCTTCTTCCTAACATACCTATCTACACAAACCTCTTTTAGTTTCTTCAAATTAATTATGATATGGGAGAAGTTGATGACTCAAATTGCGATACAAAACTGTTGTAGGAGCAGTTTTTTAGAAATCAGAATTTTCTAGTTTACACTTGATATTCAAAGACAGTTTATGGGTAGTAGGAAAGGTATTGCAAAAAAAAAAAATGAGATTTTTTTCTTTAGCACAAAGTGGTCTACAAAAGCCTCCTTCAGTTTTGCAAAATACATTTTTTATGAGGAGAAAAAATCTCTGTCCCAACACCTATTTTTCAACCAGAACAGAGCAAGGGACAGTTTCCTAGTTTTCAGGACAGATAAAGGAGAAGCTATTGAAGGCCAATTGGGGGGTTATGGACATCACCAAGGTCGAATTTAAGGGGGAGAAACTGTCAATATCAAATTTAATTCATAGTTTAGGTTGTTACTATCATAAAAGGAGTTGTACTCCTAATTGTATTAGGACTCTAGCACTGTTAGTTAACTATCTCTTGTAATTAATAGTCTGTTTTAGGTTTGAATAGGTGTCAAGTCAAGAAAATTCGAATTCCCCTCATGTTGGAGGAAGGAATCCAAGATTGTAATGATGACTCTATATAAGACAAGAGGTGGAATGCCTCAAGGGTTGGAGAATGTTATAGAAAAAGACTACTTTTGTAAATGTTGCACAGGGACTGATATATACAGAAATAGTTTGACTTTTCTGAAGTTGAGATTCTTAGTGTACTTCAGTGAGCTTTATCTTTTATCTTTGATATGTTTTACTTCTAGAGTATTAATTCTTATTACTCAGAATTCATGCAGGGACATGCTCTAACTTCCTTTAAGTGTTAAACTATGGTGAATTGAGTTCTTGGGTCCTATCTTTGGATATTTTTCTTTAATGATTTAATACTTATTACTCAGAATTCATGGTTTCTCATGCTCTAACTTCCTTTAAGTATTAAACTCTGATGAATCACTTTAAATACTTTCCTTTTGAATAGCTTGATGTATCATTACTCAAAATTCATGCCCACATGCTCTGACTTTTATGAACTTCAAGTTATTGAGACTTTCCTGAATGTGTTACTCTTTCATTGAAGTATATACAAGCCTCAGTTTTATAAGAAGAGCTATTTTTTATCTTTATCTCTGTCACTGACTCCATAGCCCAATGGTAGCAACTCTCCATCTTTTATCCTATAAACATATAAAATCATAAACCATAGAGTTAGCCATCTATCCATATCTTTAATCAATATCATTAACCCTTTGAGAGAGCCTTCTCAGGCTGAGGAGGCTAAGCCTCAGCCAAAAGTTTGGTTTGAAATATTTACTCAAAGTCTTCTTGATTAGCAGCCTATCAGGGTTGGGTTTTGTGATAACAGATTAGTAGAGTAGCTTCAAGTCTTGTGATTTAGCAAATGCCATTAGCAATATTGAATCTAGACATTAATTTCTACATTTTCTTTAGGAACTTTTCATTTATTTTGAAGCTTCATTCACAAGGATGTCAGTGTGTCAATTTAGATCCATCAATACTTGGAAATTTTGTTAAGAAATAGAGTACAAGCATAAAAAGACAATGACTTGGTGCAAAAGCTCTAAGAACTTTTCAACATTTTTATTTGATCTCACGATATCAAATCTGTATTACATGGATTTTTACCACTTCTAGATATAACTCTCACTCATAACTTATCAATGGATCATGACAACACGTCATCAATAAATAAGGATTATAACTGTAGAATTAGGCTATAGATTTGCAACTACTCATGAAGTTTTAATCAAAATCACAAGACACAAACCTACACTACTACTCCGCGAACATTAATTCACAATTCAGAACAAAAATCTCAGACATTCAAGAAGAAATAACACACATGAAACAAGTATTTTTAACCGAGGAAAGAATTCTGCTAAAAACCCCAATGCCTACTTTCATTAATCAAATGAATAGAGATGTATTACAATTTCTTTTCTCAACTTAGCTCACCCTGCAAATGCACAACCTATCTCTCTTCTCATTGAAGGCCTCTGACCCAGACTTAGTCAAAATTTACCTTGGATTGAGCTACTATTTCCTTGCATTGTTCCTAGATGATTATCCCTTCTTATTTAGTAAATTCCTCTAATTGGATTACGTAATTCCCTTAGGTTCATCATATGACTGCATGCAACAGTTGTACACTCAAATCTAGTCTAGAACTAATGTTACACTGCCTTGGAACCTCCACCTCAACTGGGTAACTCAAATTCTCTACATACACAAGCTATTTTGTGTTGATTGATCAGTTAACTACATGATCACTTAGTTTAACTAAAGTCCCACTGCTTAACTGACCATCCACTAGTTCCTCCAAAATTTGGAACTAGTTTAACCGAAAACAAACTGAGATGACTAACCTTGATTGCTACAAATTAGAAATCACACATGAAAAATTGAACTATAACTCCTCCAACTCAAATTTACTGAGTAAATTGGGTGACACAAGCCATGTCACACAAGTTAACATCATCCAAGTTGTCTACTGATGTGGAGATTTGAATTTTCTCAATTTAATCATGGAAAAATCAAATTGAGAATTTCTTGCTGCAATTTTCAACACTCCCTCTCAACAAGAAATGGATTATCAACCACCCCTATCCTACACCTGTGGAACTCAAACCTCCCTCTTGACAAGGCCTTCGTAAAAATGTTAGCATCTTCTTCTTCTGTTAGAATGTACTACAACAACATTATCTGCCTCTGCACACAATCTCGTAAATGGTGGTACCAGATATCTATATGCTTGGATAGATATTGGAAAAAAAAAAATTCAGAGAGCTTGATGCAACCCTGATTATCACAGTTGGATCGATCATCTGACCAATCAATCCAACAAGTATCTTTCTCATCAAGATCACCTCACATGTATTATTTCTTTATCGAGCCAAGTGCCACAGCTCTTTGCTTCCTATTGTATCAAGAATATATGTGATCCCAACACTAAAAATCACACCTAATCTAATATTTCGATATGATGGACTCCCCACCAATCTACATCTATGAAGCCAATAGCTTCACTCCCTCTGTCCATCTGTACCATAGTCCAAACTAGGTAGTGTCTCTGAGGTATTGTAGAACATTCTTAGCTTCCCTCCAAAATAGTTTGGTTGGCCTAAACATAACTTGACTCAGTTGGTTGATTTCTCAACACATATCTAGTCGTGTGTTCACAAGATACATTAGTGAACCCACAAACTACCGATAAACAATAGCATCCACTTCCTCACCTAAAGTGGCATCCACTTTCCTCTAGCTAGTCTCTAAAGGTGTCGCGGTGGGTTTGCAAATGTCCATGTGGAATCTCTGAAGTATCTCGTTGGCATACTTGCCCTTAGAGATAAACAATTCCCCATCGCCTTGCCATGCTTCCAATTCGAGGAAGTAGTGCATTAGACTTGTGCCCTTCATTTCAAAATCTCTTACAAGGTCCTCCTTCTAAGATCTGATTAGCTTCTCATCAGCAGTTGAAATCAGATCATCAACATATAAGACAATAATCAATAATTTACCTTCTACCAAAATATGATAGAGGTTTGCATCTGCTTCACTTTTGGTGAAGCCAAAACCAGTGAGATAGCTACTGATCCTAGTGTACCAAGCACAGGGTTCTTGCTTGAGACCGTACAATGCTCGCTTGAATCTGCACACATAAGACTCTCGATCAAAAGTAGTGAAGCCTTTTGGTTGCTCGATATACACCTCCTCCTCAATAACTTCATTGAGGAATGTTGTTTTTACATCCATATGGTGGATATTCCACCCCATCTGTGTAGTTAGAGTAAGAATTAATCTGATGGATGAGTACCTTGCTACAAGAGAAAATGTCTCCTCATAGTCAATCCCCTCAACTTGAGAGTACCCCTTGGCCAAAAATCTTACCTTGTACTTTTATATGCTTTTTTCTGTTGCATGTTTTATATTGAAGATCCATGTCGAACCCACAACTGGTTTGTCTACTGGCCTTGGGACCACTTCCCAAACATTGTTCTTTACGATGGGTTTGTATTCCTCCACCTTTACATCAACCCATACATGTTTCTCTACTGATTCCTTGAAAGAGGATGGCTCAATATCTACAAGTTCAGTCATTAGAGCCATGTAGCCAGTGTACCGATTTGGTTACCTTCTGTACTTGTGCTAATATGAAGGAGGGCCCACATTATCCCTCGCATCCTACACAAGTCTCTAAGCTTCCATAGTCATTTTCCTGCCTTCTCTCGATAGTTCTACTTGAGTGGCTATCTCCACACTCTGCTCCTCAACTTGTGGCTTCTCCACAACTTCTTGAGTTTCCTCCTTTGGAGCTAAAGATCCTCTTCTGGTGGGTTCTGAAGCTCCCTCTCAAGAGAGCATTCCATGGCTTTATCTTCGTCAAATTTTAAATCCCTTTGTGCAATTTTCATTATGAGGGATGGCAAGTACACATGGTAGTTGTGGGGAGTTTCTGTGTAAGCCAAAAATACCCCCAATTATAGTGTTAGCTATAGTTTCTTCCTTGATTCTTTGGAGACATGGCAGTAAACAAAGACTCCAAAAATCATAAATTGTAACACATCCGACATTCTCCCTAAGAAATCCTCCTCCGGTGTAATCATGCCCAAAATCTGATGAGGAATCTGATTATGCAAATAGACTATTGTGTTGCATGCCTCGACCTACAAATCAGAGGCAGGCCATGATCATGCAACATTTCTTCCTCTCAGCCACCCCATTCTGTTGTGGGTTGTGGGGTGCTTTCAACTCTCGTCGAATGCCTTCTTTTGCACATAAATTTTTAAATTCATTTGACACGTACTCACCTCCATTATTTCTCCCAAGAGCCTTCACCTTCTTGCCCAATTGTCATTTTGTTGTGGGTTGTGAGGTGCTTTCAACTCTCGTCGAATGCCTTCTTTTGCATATAAATTTTTAAATTCATTCGACACATACTCACCTCCATTATTTCTCCTAAGAGCCTCCACCTTCTTGCCCAATTATTTCTCAACCAGTACCTTGAATTCTATGAACTTGGGGAATGTCCCAAATCTCTTCCACATGAAGAAGATTCAACACTTTCGTGAGAATTCATCAATAAAAATGACAAAATATTTGTGCCTGGCAGTGGAGGATATCAAGAAAGGTTCACAAACATCATAGTGGATCCATTCCAATACTGCATGTGCTTTGTTGTCCCAATCATGGAATGTATACTTTGTGTACTTCCCCAAAGTATATCCTTTGCATACATCCTGCTGCTCAAGTTCTCCTTTTGGGAGGCATGTGGTTATCTCCTACCTGATCTTCATAACACCTTGATGCAAATAGCCAAGTCTTCTATGCCAAATTTCATCACCATCATGGCTCTGCACCTTCTCCGCCTTTGTGCTCAATGCGACACAATCCTCCACATCTAACTTATACAGGTTCTTCACACAAACCCTGATATGCTTCACATGTCCTGTGGATATGTGTCTCAGTAATGTCTTTCCTTTGCTAAAGATCACATCATAACCACAGTCTTCCAAAATTGCAACAGAGGCGACATTTTTCTTTAGGCCCAGAACGAACATGACATCCTTGAGCCTGAGGGGGGATCTTGACTCCCTATGAAAGGTGACTATACCAATTATGGCCACACTATACCTTCCTTTCTCCCCAAAATTGAAGTGCATCTACAAATATTTTTCCTCCAGTTCATTGAAAAATTATTTGTTCCTCGTCATTCGAAATGATGCACCTGAGTCTAGATACCACACACTCCCCATCGTTGTGCTCGCCATGCATGCAATGAGATTAAATTCAAGCTAGAACTGTGAATCCAAAGATTCACTTACTTATCCTCTTGAGGTATTCTTGCTTGCCTTCTTGTGTAAACACTTCGTGCAAATTTTTCGTCATCCTAGCCCTTGGATGAAGTCCCATCTCTGGTATTCCGCCTTATTTCCTCCTATATCAAATCAGACCATAAGCGCTCCCAACTCAGTAGTTTCTCCTTCCCATTCACCTAATATTCATAGTTATGCAAGCTCTTGGGAAGGTCCAAAAGGGCTAAGGTTACCAAGTCTTCTTCATCACGACGTTGTGTAAACTTGCTCAAATACTATGGAATTATATCATTCTTCTGCACCTTGATACTTCAAAGTTTATTCTTGAGTGCCATATTCTTGTGGTCACTACTATTTTCAAACAATTCTATCAGTTATTTCCACATCACGAACAATTTTCTTTTATGTGGAGATTCAAGGTAATATGATCTCGTACTCCCTCCAAGATTATTCTACTCACCTTGGCTACATATTTATTGCACTTAGCAAGGTTCTAGGCATCAGATGCTTGAGGTTTTGCAACATATGTCTTGATGTATTCTAGCAATCCATTATCATCGAATTCTGCCTCCATGTGATCCTTCCATGCAACAAAATTAGAGGTGCCTTCCAAGGCATACGCTAGCCTCAGTCCATTAAAGGCCATCTTCTCAGCTCTGAAGAAACATTGTTGCACTGAACTCCAAAATTGAACCTCCTGAGGACAACTTCGAATTCTTGCTCTAATGTGAATCTAGCTTTGATACCATATAGAAATTGGGTTGTATATTTGCAACTTCTCGTGAAGTTTTAATCAAAATCACATGACACCAACCTACACTACTGCTCTACAGACATTAATTCACAATTTAGAACAAAAATATCAGACATGCAAGAAGAAATAACACACATGCAACAAGTATTTTTCTATGGGGAAAGAAATATACTAAAAACCCTAATGCCTGTTTGCATTAATCAAATGAATAGAGATGTATTACAATTTATTTTCTCAACTGAGCTCACCCTGCAAGTTCACAACCTATCTCTCTACTCACTAAAGGCCTATGACCCGAACTTAGTCAAAATTTTCCTTGCCTTAAGCTCCTATTTCCTTGCGTCGTTCCTTGAGGAACCAGACCCTATTATTTAGGAAATTCCTATAATTAAGTTATGCAATTCCCTTAGGTTGATCATCTCACTGCGTACAACACCTATACACTCAAAACTAGTCTATAATTGATGTTACAATTCCTTGGAATCTCCACCTAAATTGGGTAACTCAAATTCTCTGCATGCACTAGATATTTTGGGTTGATTGATCAGTTAACTGGATGATCACTAAGTTTGACTAAAGTCTCACTGATTAAATGAACTTCCATTAGTTCCGTTAAAAGTTGGAACTAGTTTAACTAAAAACAAACTGAGATAACTAACCTTGACTATTACAAATTAATTATCACACATGTAGAATTGAACTCTAACTCCTCCAACTAGACTTTACTGAGTAAACTGGGTGACACAAACCATGTCACACAAGTTAACATCATCCAAGTTGTCTACTGATATGGAAATTCGATTTTTCTCAATTTAATCAAGGCAAAATCAAATTGAGAATTTCTTGTTGAAATTTTCAACAACAACTCATAAGAATGTGGTCTGAGGCATTGTAATTTTCTAGGGGTTCATATTTAAACATTCTCCCCTTAAATCACAAGTATGAATAATTATACCAATAAGGAAACACAAATTAGTGCATAAAATGGTCACATATTCAATCTCAATATAAAACATTTGAACTAAGCTTCATTGAAGATATGTTTGAGAAAAACACCAAATATGGATGTTGAATGATTTAGTTAAAATGAATTTTGAAAGTAAATTTTTTAGAAGTGAACAAATTCCATTTTGACATACCCCTAGTTTTTGGTGAATCAATACGATCACCATTATGCTATCATTGAAAAAACATGAAGGGAACTCTACTTGAATGGTTCATGAGGCACAATACTTGCTAAGGTTTTGCAAATGGGGTAGCAAGCTAACTGGGCTTGATTGTGGGGAAAACTCCATAGTTAACCGTGCTTGAGCCAAAGGCGATTTTGGATGGGTGACCTCCCAGGAAGTCCTGGTTACTTAGGTGCAAGCCCCGGAAGTGATGATTGACGCTATGTGATTCATTTCACTAGTTTCAATCCCACTTCTTCACCCTTGTGAGAACCACCCGATGCAATGAGTGCTAAGTGGACTATTCAAAAATCATGAGAAATTAGTCAATTACGACTACCTCTCATGAAAATGGTCATACTTAACGTAGTTGAATCCCAAAAAAATGATATCTAAAAGAAAAGTTATCAACTTGACAAGAACTCTCTAAATTTCTTATCAACTTGACAAGAACTCTCTAAATTTCTTGTAATTTTAAAGGTCACATTTAGTGATTATTTTTATCCCCATTTTAAAAAGTAATGTAATCAATAGGACCCTTTTTCGGGGGTGGTTAAAATTGAAACTTACCTTGAAAACTGATATTATTGCAGAAAATTGACTCTTGAGTTAAATAGTGATCCTTCCAATAACACAGTGATCTCTCTCTCTCTCTCTCTCTCTCTCTCTCTCTCTCTCTCTCTCTCACACACACACACACACACACACAATTTCAAAAACCCTTTGTAATTGAGTTAAATAAAACTCATTTAAAAAATACATAAACACTCACAAAAAAAAAAATATTAGTTGCATGAGAACTGTTCTTGACATCTTCAAAACTTGTTCCTGACATTTTCATGTGTCCACGAGCTTGGGAATGGGTAAGAAATGTCCCTTGTTGGTTGGGAATTACTCTAGGAACTTGGGATCTTTTTTAAGCTTTGATGTAAATAAAATATGAGCCTTACAATAAGTATTATACATAGAGAGCTTATAGAATCTGTTGGTCCCAAATTTTTTCATCATTGGTATATTTTCTCATTATTTTGGTTCCAATATTAGGATGCCCCTCCCCTCCAACTGTCGATAAATCTAGGGCATTAGCATTAGGTAATTTCTCTACCATTAGTAACTACTTGTGAATGCTTTTTACTTCTTTAGATTAGAATCTCCTTATCCTTAGGTTATTAGTGTTATTTCTTCATCAAGCAGTAATCAATGTGTGAACATCAATAGACAAGAGACACATAATGCAGGTTATCATCCAGGGACAAAACCTTTCTCTTTGAGAGGAAAACCCGCACTTATTCTTCTTATAGAGATTCCAATTGACGAATACCAAGACCAAGGCCCTTGACCTATTAGCCACTCCAAGACCAAGACACAAGTCCTTTCTTCTCCTTTCTTCTTCTTGATTTCTCTTCCTCTTCGACTGAGATCATCTCCTCAACAAACCGTAGATGCACTAGAGGTGTTATCGAAGCACGAAACCAAAATGTGACTGTTGTAGCAACATTAAAACATTGTGTTCTATCACTAAATGGTAGCTCCTTTATATAACAGAATTATGGTCTCTTTGCAAAACATCGATAATAATATATTATATATATATATATATATATAGTATATATATAATATATATATATTATATATATATACTCTTGACCGATATGTTCTTCTCTACTGAAGTAACGAGACCTTCTTGAAATCTGAACTGTCATTTATGTGATTCACCCTAGAAATAACTATGTTGTCACATCATCTCTTCCTCGCTGTCACTTTCATTACTTCCTCGATATCCCTTCCATCAGAATTGTCTCTATACTAGAGATCTGACTTCATCTTTGTTTTTACCCATCCTAAAAACTCATAGAAAATGTGACCGAAAATCTGCGTTCATGGAATAATTTGAGGTTCCTATTTATAGTGGTTTGTTTGTCCTATTAAGCTGACATGAACTTATGAATAAGAGTTTCTCCATAATGAGAAGCCAACATGAGTTTGTTTCTTTGTCTTTGAAGCCAACATAAAGAGAGAGTTGTGTGCCTATCGTTGGAGGGCTATATAGACTCATATACATTTGATACATGCTCAAGAAGAGCTCTTCATACATGAAATTGACTCTTTGATTTTAATGACAAATCCTAAGGCTCTCAATGGGAGCCATATAAAGTAAAATCCCTTGCTCATGAAAGCCATGAAGCAAGTATTACAATAATAATTTTATTCTCTTCTTTTCATCATTTACAAAGATCATAATTACATGTCATTATGAAGATTGAGCCTAGTTATACTTTTCAACACTCCCTCTTAACTAGGGAGGTATTCATTATGGTACTTGGTCATTCTCAATCTGAATAATTTATCATAAGAAGAATCGTATTGGTAACCCATCTATCTAGCATCATATCAACTAGCATTGTCACATAGCAAGGCCTTGAATAACAACTCTATCCACATGATCATAGCACAATGATGGTGAGACCAATGATTCATAGACACCATAATCATTGTCTCTCAAGGTACATACTCCACTCGGGTGTTCACAGAGTATGACCTACTTTGGACTATTCTTATCTTGGATAGCAAGTCCTTAAAGAATATTAGTCCATGACTACTCTTATATTGGATTCCCTATCTCATACTCAAAGCGTATCGGATGCAAGATGATTACGCAATCCTCCCTTCTGTCTTCCCAGGTGAAGACCAGAATGATGTGTCTATCTTTCCCTCTTAATTAGGGAGCACATATCAATTCCAATAACAAAATGTACTCATTCCTATGGAAGGAATGTACTTAAGCTCCCTCTTAATTAGGGACCTACAGCAACTCCTCAACCAACTACTTGAAGAGCTCCTTCCTTCAATGTCATGAATTTCTTTATCAAGGAGTCTTCATCTTTTGTGGCTTCTTCAAAGGGCATAGACCATCCATCACTTTCATCCATGGGTCAGTCATGTCATTATTCCTTTCATCAGAAATTGATCTATTAGTCTTCATCTAGTCTTGCTTCATGTCATGATGCCTTCTTCATGCCATATTTTCCGGAAGGATCTTACATCCTTCTATATGGTCCTATTAGAAGTCATCCATAGTTCTTCCCTTTGGCAGTTCAGCATGAGCACATCCAAATATTTGTTAAAAAATAAGAAATGAACACTTAAATCAAAATTACCTTTGTAATCATATTTCATCATGACATCTTCCAGTTTTCATCAACATCCTACATACATGTTGACATATCTCCCCAAATATATCTATTGGCAAGGGTCTCCATCTTTTCCAAACTTCCATCAGAGTCTTCATGTCTCTCCGGGAGATTTCCTAGTCAAATATTCTTGGTCTTCTGGATGTTGATTTCCTTTACCATGGTTTCATATCTCACGATCTCTTCCTTCCTTTCTTCACACATTTTATTCCATTCCCAAAAGCTTCCATTTAGAGTTCCTCAATTGTATTCAACCACATCATACTTCATATGAGGACATATTATGATAATTTCATCTAGTGTGACCCATGCCTCCCGATATATTTTTATAGGAGGAGATTCCTAACCTTTGATCATGCTTCCCAAGATAGAACTGTGATCCATGTTACATGCAACCATACAACATGAATTTATAATAATTAATACAAGCATACATACCTCATTTACCCTTAGGTCATCTAGGCTTCTCTTAGTGGATTCCTTGATTGAAAATATATTCAACCCCTTTATCTGCTATATCTCTTATGTCATCATACCATCATCTCATGAATTCCACAAGTTGGAGTTCTTGATGAAACATTTGCTTCCTCTCTAGATCGTTGAACCCTTCGATGAGGATTCCATCAAAGAATCTTGAAGATATTTCATATCCCTATCCAACAGATGTTTCCTTTTGACTTGATGTATGATGAGACTTGTCATAGATGACTTCTCCCTTTTCAATGAGGTTCCCAAGAGCTATAACCTTCATAATTGTCTACCATATATTTTGTTCCAGTTGTCCTTCACGTTTTCCCTATGGTGATATCATGAGATCTTGCTTCTAATTATTTTCCTCTTTCATCTTTCTCCACTTCTTCAGTGAAGCAGATTTCTTCTCTATCTTCCTTGTTATTACCCTTCTTGTACTTAGGACACTCTTTCCTATAATGCTTACAACATTGAATCTTAGCTATGAGGAACAAATTTACCAAACTTCCCTTTCCTTCCTACAAATGTTTTAATCCTTTCATTTTAATCTTCGACATTTTTTCCCTCAATCTGTCTTCTTTTATCTTGCATAGAAACCACAAGTTGATGAATGGGATAAATTTCTTATCCTCATAGACATTGGTTACCTTGTTCTTCGGTTGGTGCATTTAGAACAATCAGGATTATCTCTCCTAGATCTTGCAATTGAGATATTATGAAGATAACCCTTTATCCTTTGATACCTTCAATTTGTGTGGATCGGATCTAAAGATCTGACCTTATTTATCGCATCTTCATAGAGTAGTTCTACGATCTTATCATATATTATCTCTTTGATGTCTCCAATACTGATATATGAGGGGACCTTTCATAAGGATCTGTTTCCATGTATTCAAATGATACCTTTTCATTCATATGTTCAATGAATTTACTTTCTTCAAGGACTATGTCTATCCTCCTATTTCCATGTAAGGAATTTCGATGACCCAACCAATTTATAGATCTTGCAAAACAAAGTCATTTTACCAAATTTGATTATAGAATGAAATATAATTACTTGAAAAATGAAGATGAAATCTTCAAATTGATCACTTTGATGGTGGTTGAAGAAGATGTATTAGTGCCCCTTTTGGATGATCTTCTTCCAAATGAAAAACCCTTCTTCAATAAAGGAGATTGCTCCTTTATAATGTAAACGTCTTTAGATGGTGACCGATGAGGATGTTTTGATGCTTCCTTAGATCATCTTCTTCAAGGATAAGGAGGGGATCCTTGCTACAATTATAGGGAGATTTCCTTATAGATTTTGAAGATTATAATGCCTTCTCACCTTCAAGATGATTCGACTACTTTAGTAGTGAATGAATGTAAATCAGAATTACTTCTAGGATCTTAGTCCTAGAAATGCTTCTCTATACTTTGGGTTGCCTTGCTTTGTAGATCTCTTCATCTTTATGAGGGTATTTGTGGTATATTTCTAAATACTATAGGATCCAACACTCTTACTGATGTAGACTTCTAGTTTCCTTGAGTTGTAGATCTATTCACGTTGAGTAGAAATAAGGATTTGGCCTCGGTTATTTGATGATCCCAAGACTTCTTTTGAAGTAGACTTCTTTCTTTGATATAGGGTTTGATTCTTCAATGTATATCCTTCACTTTTCTTTGATGCCTTCCTTGAAACTTGATCCTTGAGCTTCTCTTTTATTAAATTCCCTTCCTTAACTGTCATCTTAGCTTCGATACCATATTAAGAAATCTAGGGCATTAGCAATAGGTGATTTCTCTACTATTAGTAACTGCTTGTGAATGATTTTTACTTCTTTAGATTATATTATTCTTCTCCTTCGGTAATTAGTGTTATTTAGTTATCAAACAATAACCAATGCATGAACATAAATAGACAAGAGACACATAATAAGGGCTATCAGCTAAGGCTAAAAACTCTCGCTCTTTAAGAGTAAAACTCGTACAAATTCTTCTTATAGAGATTCCAATTGATGAATACCAATACCAAAACCCTTAACCTATTAGCCACTCCAATACCAAGAGACAAGTCGTTTCTGCTCCTTTCTTCTTCTCGACTTCTCTTCCTCTTCAACTGAGATCAGCTCCTCAACAAACTATAGGTGCATGAGAGGTGTTACTGAAGCATGACACCAAAATGTGGTTGTTGTAGCAACATTGAAACATTATGGTCTATCACTGAGCGATAGTTCCTTTACATAACCGAACTATGGTCTAGAGATGTAATCTTTCTTGAATCTTCCAAATCTGACAATTTTGTTAAGCGACAACTTGATCGCTTGGATAGATTTGCAAATGCAAAATCATTTCAAGAATTTGATAATCAGATTCCACATCTTGAAGGGGGATTCCTATATTGGATCAACATGTGGAATCTTCTTCTAAAGCACTCTCTCCCCCGCATGAAACTCCAACCGCTAATGATACTTTGAGTGATGTGATTGACAGAATTGGGAGACTCAATCTTGATTCAATCCCAACTCAATCAACTAAGCAGCCTAGACCATCTCGGAAAGTTCCCCCAAAGTGGCTAACAAAGTGAAAGTATTCATCCTGATGAGGTTGGAAAGACAGGAACAAGAAATTCAACCCGACAAAATGGAGGTGATGTAGATGACTTTGATTCACCTGTTGATATGGTTGTTTCTTATGATTGTGAATTGAATTTGTCTACATATTTTGAACAAATTCCTTCAAAGAAGTTGCTTCTCATGATGAATGGAAAGAAGCAATGCAAAAGGAGTATGATGCCTTGATAAAGAATGGCACTTGGAAGTTGGTTGATCATCCATTGGGAACCAAACCAATTGGCTGCAAGTGGGTCTACAAGAACAAGTATAAAGATGATGGCTTACTTGGCAACCACAAAGCCAGGCTTGTGGCAAAAGGTTTTGCACAGAAGGAAGGGATAGATTATGAGGAGACTATTTACCCCACAGCAAAATGGGCTACCATCCGGACACTCTTTTCCCTAGAAACTCATAACGGTTGGAAAGTCCATCAAATGGATGTAAAAACTGCTTTCTTGAATGGAGATTTAAACGAAAATGTTTTTATGCCCTAGCCTGAAGGATTTGTTGTGAAAGGACATGAATATAAAGTATGCAAACTTGTGAAATATTTTTATGGCCTCAAGAAAGCACCGCGAGTCTGGTATGGGAAATTAATTGAGCATCTTTTGAAACTCAATTTCAAACATTGTGATCTTCATGATGCATCTTTGTTTGTCAAGAAAGTTGGAAAAACAGTTGTATATCTTGTGGTATATGTAGATGATCTTTAGATGACAAGGAACAATGAGAGCTACATTACATACATAAAGAAGGAATTGAGGAAAGGTTTTGAAATGATTGATTTGGGCTACATTCATTACTATATTGGTATTGAAGTAACTCAACATCCGAAGTCTATATTCCTTTCTCAAAAGAAATACATTAGAGATCTATTGAATAGGTTTGGCATGGCTGAATGAAATCCTCTAACTACTCCAATGGAACAAAACTTAAAGCTCACATCCATTGAAGGATATGTGGAAGCAGCTGAGGCAAAAAAAAAATATATATATATATATATATATGTGGCTCAAGAAAATCTTGGAAGATTTGCAGGTAAAACAAGTACATTCGACTCCACTCATGATTGACAACACCTCTACAATTAAGTTGGCCAAGAACCTAAAGTTCCATGATCAAAAGAAGCACATCAATACAAAATACCATGTGATTCAACATCATGTTGAGGCCAAGACAATCCATCTACACCATTGTACCACTAATGATCAAGTTGCAGACATCTTCACCAAAGCACTTGGAAGAGAAAATATTGAAAGATTCAAAACGATGCTTGGACTCACCAACATCCCTTCAGATTAAGGGGGGGAATGTTGACACCTAATCACGGGGATTGGGTGAGCAATTGTAAATAGTGTAAATAATAAATGATGGAAAAGGAAGAGTCATCAGGAGATGAAACCCAAGAGTCACTCCCTCATGTATATAACTATGAGCAATCTAAATGAATAAATAGATTTCATTTGAGGAGTTATCTCCTAGCCTGACACACCATCCTTGTACCTTGAATATATAGGGTTTACCCAAAGTACCATCATAAAAACTGAAGTAGAAGGTTTTCCCTAGGCATATAACCTTGAAAGAAAGTTTGTTATGATATATATAAAAAACATTAGTACCTCAACCCAAATTAATCATGAATGTCAACATATCTATATCATGAGAAGGGTATGATTTTAACAAAATAAAACATAAAAAATTATCTCACTCCTTAATAAACCATCACCCTTGGGCTAATGCATATACACAAATATATATGATACTAACAAACCAACTCATCTCCCATGGTAAAACACCTTCCCTTTATAGTGAAAATTAACATACAAAAAAAGGAGAATATTGAAGGTAAGAAGACATGCATAATTTGAATGACTCAACCTACGTGATGGAAATATTGCACCGAGGATGCAAGGTTTGCAAGAATACCTAATGAATGGTTGAGTGTGGAGATTTGTTAATGCCATAATAATTAGCAAGGCTAGGCTTAAGACTATTCGGATAGTCTTGGCTGCAACTAGGTGCACATGGATATGTTGATTAAACAATTCCATAATAAATTAAATTACCTACCCACTAAAAAGTAAGCAAACATATCATTTTTATGTTGCCACGTTTGGATTTTAGATTCAAACTTTATTAAGCAAATACAAGTGTTTATTGCTTTGAAAGCATGGGAAAGAACAAACTAGACAAAAGCATATACATAGTGTATAAATTGAAATACAATATATATCAACACACAATTCATTGTAATCTTGTAAACTATATGTATAATCATTTAGATATATTGTAATTTAAAATATAATTTTATATTTTTTTAAAATTATAAATATTTCCACTACTAACTTACATTTATGTGAGCAAAATTCTTAGCTCTTTTCGAAACACTCATATCCATCTTTCCAACATTCCCACATTATGTAACTCAAGCAACATAACATATAACTTTTAAAAAACACAAATTCAATAATAAAAATAATAAAACTAAAAATACATTAAAAAAAAATCAATCAATCAATGAATATATTATTTTTATTAAATTAATCTAATAACATAATTTAAATTTATTAAACTAAATTAAATTTAACATGTTATTTTATTAATTTAATAAAAAATTATTCGAGAACCTAGTTTTGATTATCATTTTTTTTTCAATTTGTGTTTTTTTAACTTAACCAACACAAGTTTAAAAAAAAAAAAACAACTTCTTTATAGATTTCGTTTTGTTTTTTCATTTTTTATTTTATTTTTAATGTTAAAAAAAATCAAGCTTATGATTTGGGAGTTTATTTTTTTATTTTTTCATTTGGGATGGCATAAGTTGTCAAGGCCACTATTTCATTTAAGTCTTACCCTTCCCCCCCGTTCCCCCCCAAAAGGTGTTGGATAGTTTCTTATTGTTTTACCAATGTGCTTCCTCAATTCAGGTGTAGAGGTTGCTCCCCGAGTTCTGAGGTGTAGAGGCTACCATCAATGGTTCATATTTCAATTTCCAAAAAAAAATGTAGAATTGGACCCTATTCATCTCTGAAATAATTTGAAATAAATATTTGAAATAATTTTTATTTTTCCATTTCTCTTTGTAAATGTGTCTTCACTTGTGCTTGGACTAGACAATAAGACTTCGCTAACTTCTTGATCCTATCACCAATAACTTATGCAACCATAATTAATTGTTTTCCTTTCATCCACCTTCTTTTAACATTTTTCTGAGATATGATTTATTTTCCTACGACGAAGACAAGAATGAACATAAAAAATGTGCCTCCATATGACTAACTTTATGACAATATTGGAACTTATATTTGGGATATGAAAGTTGTTGCCTTTCGTCATATTCTAAGCTATGTCAATTTTTTTTAATAACATTTTTACCAATGTTGAACAATTATCTTGTGATGATCATCCTATAATTCTTGATGTGCTTCTTTTGCATCTTCAAATTCACATTTCCTACTACAATTGCCACTTTGTGCTTTTGCTTCAATAAGACTTTTCTTCTTCAATTCTATTTCATTACCTAGAAAGGAACCATCATTTATATATTTTGTTTCTTGTGTATCAATCATCAAGTCACATGTATCACAAGTAGCATTAAACTTTTGCATTAGGTCATATATATCACAAGTTGTATTAACCTTTTGTATTAGATCCTTTGTGCAAAAAATTGCATCAACCTTTTGTATAAGGTGATATGATGTACAAGTAACATCCATCACACATTAAGGCATTTTGGCACATGTAACACAACAATGCTCCCAATTTGTTGTTTCTTTTGAGTTAATTCTAGGAAGTTCTTTAATCAATTGATTATATCAATTTCATTATGAAAATTAATAAGCTAGTTATGCAATTCATGTTTGTAGCCTTGGAATTCCCTGATTTCTTGATTGTCATTTTGTAAACAATTCCTCCATTTATCATTTTTTATTTTACATTTGTCACACTCAAGTGTACTTGTTCCATTATATCATGCTTACCTAATTATTGTCACATTTAGGGTGTCAATTACCACTAAGAGTGCAGCCCAACTTGTGATTTTTATAATGATTCAATTTTGAAGAAACATGCCTTTTTGTATAGCTTCTCTTTGAACAATTCAATGATTTATCACTATTCTTTGAATTTTTACAATTCAAAGATATAACAAACTATTGGTTCAAAAAGAGTTGTCCTTAGTGGATTCTGTTGAAGAATCTATGACAAAGTAGTGTAGTGTGATTCTTCGTTACTTGCTAACAATTTGTGGAGTCTTTTTACTTTTCTTGTTAACTTATGCTTCTTCTAATTATTATTAGTGCATATGTATGTACTTCATCAAATTTCTACCAAAACAAAATAACAAGAACACAAAGTTTGGCTCTTTGTCAGGGAAAAAACCTCTCCACCCTTGAGAGGAAAACCCTTTGTAAGTTTTCTCTTATTGAAGCTTCTTATTTGAACAACTCCCAAACCCTAGACCCTTCACTAGGGTATCCTACAAGCATAAGTCAAATCCTTCCTCTTTCTGCACTATAACTTCCGGCACATGGACCTTAGCACTTCGACCTCCTTCTTTCGGTACTTCGTTCTTCTTTCAACTTGTTAGTAACCTTGTTGAAATTTCTCTAGTGAAGACACTATTTATGAGACATTTCTCCTTTATGATGGTTCCTTTATTCTTTCCACCAATAAACTAACTTGGATGTAGGGTTGTTATGACTATATAAAGAGAACTGATTCTTGGACGTGTGACTGTTTTCTATCCTAGAAAATAGTCCCTTCAACTTCGATCTTGGTCCTTCTTCCTTTGTTTATATGGGCTTCTCCTTCGCTTGTAGAGAGAGGCCTTGTAGACCTTGTTTGCACCCAAAATAGTGAGATAGGATGACCTTTACTTTTATGCTGCTATGGCCACAGGTAGACCTTCCTTAACCTCTCACAAGTGGTTGTAGCTACTCTAGAAACTACCTTCTTACCCTTGTTGTTTTGTCTCCTTATCACGCTGCCCGTGTAACCCTTTTCCTTGGATTTTCTTCATCCTTCTTCATCATATTTCTTGCTTGCGTATTTCAGAGTGAAGTGATATCAAATGAGGAGTGGACAACCTCTATAAATATAGTTTTGTCCCTCATCTTTAGGCCAACTTGACTGTCCATTAGGCTGACTTGATAATTCATTTTTTATTTGTCATTTTGTTGCTTGGAGACTTCGTTGTGGCTAGGAGAGGATTTGACTATGCTTGGAGGTGTTCCCATGACCTTGTATGTTGACATATATGATGTAACATGCCCTCAAAGGGTCTCATCATAATTACATTTTGACTTTAACTTTCTAGAAGCACTTTAAAATGTGTTTGACCTATTTTCAATGAGAAAGAAACTCATTGACAAATAGTATAAAATAATTTCTCTTTTCTTGAATAAATAAAAATGTCAAAATTACATTTATGAAGACCGAACCTAGTTACATTTTCTTCAACACTCCCTCTCAACTAGGGATGTATTCATACAACATTACAAGGTGTTTGGAAATTTTCAATCTTTAATAATTCACATAAGATAAACCGAATTTGCAATCCATATGTTATAGCATCATATTAATCAGCATTGTCATAGTGCAAGGCCTTGACTAACAACTCCATATCTTTACAAGACCATGAGCTCCAATGCTGGCGATACCAATTATTTATAGACACCTTAATCATTGTCTCTCAAGTTACATACTCACCCAAGTGTTCTCTTAAAATGACCTTCTAGGACTATTCTTATCCTAGGTTCCCAGCCCTCAAAGAATATTGGTCCTCTTGCCTATTCTTGTCTTGGATGCCCTACACATCCTCAAAGAGTACCAGATGCGAGATGATTACCCAATCCTCCCATTCTTTCTTCCCAAATGAAGACAAGAATGTTGTGTATATCTTGTGTCTACATTTCCATTCATGGCCTTCATCTAGACTTACATTTGTTAGTCCTGGTCTAGTGCATGGCCCATGAAATGGAAAACACAATTGTCACTCCTTTGTAATCAGGGGTGATTCAAAACTCCCACTTGATCAGGGACCTGCCAGAGCTCCCTCTTAACTGGGGACTCTTTCCTTCATCGGCAACTTATTCTTTGTGGGTCCTTCAGCTACTTGATCTCCTTCCTTGCTTGATGTCGTGAAGTCTTTGTTCAAACTTCTTCCAGGTAGGGCACAATCCATCGATCACTTTCCTTCTTGGCTTGTCATGTCATTACTTCGTGGAAGGTGACTATCAGTTTTTCTTGTCATCTTGGCTACTCCTTTGTCATATTGTCCATGCTTTGGAATATTTTCTCATGGATGCTTCGATGTACTTGTTAGGTTACATGATTTGACCTAGTAGCCCATCATGACTTTATCTTGATATTGCTTCAACATTGCTTTTTATTTTGTTGGATGGATTCTTCGGCACGACATATTTGTGGAGTAGAGTCAGTTATCTGCACCTTTTATATCTCCAACGCCTTCATAGGTGTCAATGGTCATTTCTTCCTTTATAAGAGTTGTCCTGCCTTCTTTCGGTAAATATATTTTAAGGCATTTTGTCAGATAGTGATTCTTGGTGATCATGGTGTTCTTCACATGCTTGATATCTTTCTTCATTAGCTTCTTCTTAGATAGATAGGTCAACCATCTAATGCTTCTTGTGATAGCATTCCTTCATTTCTTGCTTTCTGGACTTGTCAACATTTTTTCTTGCTTCTTAGTCAGCAATATTATGCTCCTTATGTGAGCATATTCTTTGACCTTCATTACATTATAGTACATGCCTTCAAGCATGTTCTTGGTGAAAGAGATTCTTTCATGCTTGATCATGTTATAGAACTATACCCATGACTTAATAATATACAAATGGTAACATGACTAAACTTTAATGCATACATACCTCATCTTGATTCTCCTTTGATCATCCTTTGGTGTGGCCTTCTTGCTTCATCTTAGCTTGCCTCCATATCATCTTTTTCTTGAATCCCATGAATGGGATTCCTAATGAGACATATACCTTGTTTCATGAACCTTATTTTGAAGATTCCACCATAGGATCTTAAATATCCTAGCCTTGCAATTGTTTTCTTCATTTGATGATGTAGGTCTTCCAGGATTCTCATCATGATCAATTTTTCTTTCATCGTGTATGAGGTCCCATACTAGGTATGATTTCTTCTATATGAATATCTTGAGCTATATCTGCCATGCTCCTATATTCTAGAAGGTATTTCTACTTTTGCATTTTTCTTCCTATCATAAATGTGACATCTACATGAGTATCTAGAACTCTATGTACATCATGTTTCTATATTCTAGGGGATGTTTCTAGCCATGAAATTTTAATTCAATATTCCTACATGCTCCTATTCTGCTCAAAAATTTGAAAGAAGTCTAGAAGTAAAGAGTTTGACCTAGTCATAGTAGAGATCTGGAGGATCTTCCTTATTTTTCTTCTTTCCTTCTTCTTTAACCTCTTGAGTCAAGTGAGCTTCTTCTCTCTTCCTTTTGTTGTTTTTTTCCTTCTTAAGCTTATGGAAATTCATTTTGTAATGTCCATATTCCTGGCATCCAAAGCATTGGATCTTGGACATGTCTTTGTTGTTTTTTCTTTGTGGACCAAACTTGCCAAATTTACCCTTTCCTTTCGCCATGGTAGCAAATGCTTTCTCCTTTGATCCCACATATTCTTTTGCCTTAAGTATGGTTTACTTTGTTCCACATAGAGACCACATTTCACTAAGAGTGTTTGCTTCCTTCTTGGCATATATGATTGATGTGAAGTTTCCCCACTCCTCAGGTAGAGCATTGAGTACTACAGTTTTCATCTCTCTGTCAGACATGACTTCCCCAAGATCTTGAAGTTGATCTCTCATTTTAGATATTTTCATGAAGTAGGGAGCTATTCCTTCCTTTGTTATATTCATCTTGTATAATTTATTCCTCGGATATATTACTTCTCTAGTTGTGGATACCAAGAATAGCTCTACTAGATTATCATATATTTCTTTCAATATCTCAAATTTGGAGACATAAGGAATGAAAGAGTCTTTGATTGATTCTATTAGAATCCTTTGAGGTCTTGTCTCATCCTTATTTTACTTGGCTAAGGCTTGAGTTTGTTCCTTATTAGGGATAGTGATATTCCCTTTGACGTGTTCTAGGAGTTCATTCTCCTTGAGTAGTAGATCAATCCTCTTCTTCCATGCAAGAAAGTTATTGGTTCCTACCAATTTATTGCTTTCCTTGCAAAAAGACATTGATATATATTCAGAAGGGGACATGTACTTACTTGATATTTTTTGAGATGTAATGGATTTGCTTCCTCCTTGAATACTTGATGGTTTGTCTTCCCGGGATCTTGATTTTCTTCAAGTTGCCTTCTCCAAGTGGACTTGCTTGGTGATGATGTTTGCTTGAAGACTTGTAGCTTGATGTAGGTTTTGCTTCAATTTGCTCTTCTTTGTAGGTGACTTATATAAAGCTATTCTTCTAGCTTTGTAGACCTCCTTGATGAATAATGGATTGTAAACCCTTCTTGTCCTTGAAGTGATTGAGACTTCTAGGCTTGATGCTTCAACTTTTAGGCTCTCTGCTAGGAACAAAACCTTTCCACTCTTCAGAGGAAAACCCTATGTAAGTGTTCTCTTATTGAAGCTTCTTATTTGAAAAATTGTCAAACCCTATACCCTTGGCTAGGATATCCTCCAAGCATAAGTCAAATTCTTCCTCTTTCTACACTATAACTTCTGGCACATGGACCTCAGCATTTCGTCCTCCCTCTTCCAGCACTTCGTTCTTTTTCCAACTTGTTAGTAACCTTGTTGAACTTTCTCTAGTGAAGACACTATTGATGAGACCTTTCTCCTTTATGATGTTTCCTTTATTCTTTACACCAATCAACTAACTTGGATGTAGGGATATTATGGATGCATAAAGAGATCTGATCCTCGCACATGTGACTATTTTCTATCCTAGAAAATAGTCCCTTCAACTTCGATCTTGGTCCTTCTTCCTTTGTTTATGAGGGCTTCTCCTTCGCTTGTAGAGAGAGGCCTTGTAGACCTTGTTTGCACCCAAAACAGTGAGATAGGATGACCTTTACTTTTCTGCTGCCATGGCCACAAGTAGACCTTCCTTAACCTTGCATGTGTGGCTGTAGATGCTCTAGAAATTGTCTTCTTACCCTCGTTGTTTTGTCTCCTTATCACGCTATCCTTGTAACCCTTTTCCTTGGCTTTTCTTCGTCCTTCTTAGTCCTCTTTCTTGCTTGCGAATTTCAGAGTGAAGTGATATCAAATAAGAAGTGGACAGCTTCTATAAATAGAGGTCATTCCCTCCTCTTTACGCCGACTTTACTGTCCATTAGTCTGACTTGATAATTCATTTTTTATTTATCATTTTGCTGCTTGGAGACTTCATTGTGGCTAGGAGAATATTTTCCTATGCTTGGAGGTGTTCCCATGACCTTGTATGTTGACATATATGGTGTAACATGCCCTCAAAGGGTCTCATCATAATTACATTTTGACTTTGACTTTCTAGAAACTCTTTAAAATGTGCTTGACCTATTTTCAATGAGCAATAAACTCATTGACAAATAATATAGAAATAATTTATCTTTTCTTGAATAAATACAAATATCAAAATTACATTTATGAAGACCAAACCTAGTTACATTCCCTTCAACAGAATCATCCAATGAACTAAAATGCAATGTGAATTGCTTGTCAATTTACAAAGACTATAAGTTTGACAGAGATTCTACATTTTTAATTGTCACATGAAACATTGTTATGTATACACTTCAATCGACAAGACAATAATTTTTATTTTTTGTGTGTTATTTTTGTTTACCAAAATAAAGGCTAACGTGAAATACTAGACATGATACAACCATCAAGCACAAAAATTCGTTCACCATCACAGAAGGAGAACTCTTGGTGTACCTATGATCCTCTTATTCAAATTTCAAGTGGGTCAAATACACATTCACCATCACAAATGGATACTTCTCTTCAATGTTTTTCATTTTGCATGATTTACAATCGACTATTTTTCTAAGGAATTAAACATTTTGAAGAACCCTATATTAAAACTTATTTTTACGAGAGATCTTATACCTTCCTTATAAAGTAAATACATAATGACCCTTAATCTCCTTTAACTACCACAAATTCAACAAAATGGAGTCCATTTAAAGCTAGTAATCTCCCATTTTCTTCCATTTTCCTTCACTTTTAAAACTTTACATCTATATCCCCCACCGTGGGTGATGACTTTAGCTATATGTCACTATAATGATAGATCCATCTAGAATCATAAGCCACCTAACCTTCCATATGCCTTTACGTGATTCAAATGGAAATTGACATCCACCCATGGTATTCATAGACCCATGGTATTTATCCATTCATGGAATATACCCATGGTATTATAAGTGGCATCCACCCATGGTATTCATCCACCCAAGGTATTTATCTACCCATGGTATTCATTCACCTATGGTTTAAGTGAGATCCACCCATGGTATCTACCCACCCATGTAATTTACCTGTGGTATTATAATATAATATATAATTAACAAGTCGCATTTTGTAAAAGGACATATTGTCCACCATAATGTAGCTTTTACAATTATTCTCTATTTTAATAAAAAGTTTCTTGGTGATTTTGTTTAATGTGTGTTCTCATATTTTCTTCTGACATTTCAATTTTTCAGATCTTGGGAGCGTCCCCCCCAAGATCCATTTCATCTTTTTAGATATTGGGGGCCTCCCCCAAAGATCTAGATCTGTGATATCTGATCCATGTTATGGATCCATGGGAATGAGAGTTTTGACGTATATTTCAATTTCAAAGTTTTGCATCAATCTTCAACAAACTTCATGCACATGCTACAACCTCCACAAAGCACTTTCTTAAGCAAAGCAAAAGGAATATATATATATATATATATATATATATATTATATATATAAAGGAATTTTTTAGGCGTCTAGTTTGCAGATTATATATGAAACTTTTGGTGAAAACTTAATAAAACAAAAAAAAAATATATATATTTGGATTCCTTAAGAAATAATATATATCTCAATATATACATAAATATATAGTTGGATTCATTGACCGATCGGAGTCCAGAAGAGGGAGATATCGTTGATTTAAATCAAACTAATTTTTAGAACTTTTGTGACTGCTAGACAGTTGTAACGTGAATCTGAGTTTCCAGAGAGTCCAGAGAAAGATTTCAATCACATGGGAATATGCAGAATGGTCATTCTATTTCCAAAAACATGTTTAAATACAGATTTATAGTTATATTGACCGAGTTATGCCCATTTGAAATTAGTTTTTATATCTGGAGCAGCATTCAGAGCTAGTTCCTTTGGAGGCGTGCCCTCCGACCCCGCTTTAATAGGCACCTGCTTCACATTCATCAGTTTTAGCAAAAAAAATATCTGGCTTGTTTCTTTGGAGATGGTGTCATCCACCCCAAGATTGTAGGCACCTGCTACTTCATCAACATTTAGCATCATGATTATGGGTTAATCGCATAAAATTCTTGTCATCAAAGTCCATTTGCTAGGTCACACATGTTACTATCAATAGTTGGTCACAAGCATTACAAAGTATCTCTATACTCAAATCTTTGTTTGTCATGGTTATGGGTCATCCACAACCCCACACTTCATCGAATTCCATTTGCTAGGTCACACACTGCCATTATCATAGTTTGTCACAAGCATTATAGTGCATCTCTATCCTCAGATCTTCGTTCATCATGGTTATGGGTTAAACACACAAAACCCTTTAGGAGAGGGAAATGAGCCTTACCCAAGTACAGTTGAAGCACGAACAAGGTGTAAAATGACCCATTGGAACCTGAAATGATGATTACAACTCTTTGAATGATGGTACACTCAGCTGAATGGTAGCATGGACTGACACTTGGAAAACTTTGGAAGGAGTGAAAACAAACCCTAGACCTAATACCTAGTGACTAAATTTTACTTGAAGACTCACTGAAATGACAAAATTTGACTTTGACACCCTAAGATCACTTTGTAAGAGCATGTTTGATCACTGGTGGAAGGCTTCAAAGGCTGACACTAAAACGTTCCATCTCACCCCATTTTCATTTTATTTTACAGTTTCATTCCATCTCACTTCACTTTCATTCCCTTTCACTGTCATATTCCATTTCCATTTCATTTTACATTCATGTTCCATAGCCATACTTCATTTTTATCATGTTCCGCAACTCATTCCATTTTGCAGCTAATTTGATTCTGCAGCCATATCTCATTCAGCAGCTCTAGCATAATTATACAGCTTACAAACAAATGATGATTGCAGGAAATTGAAGAATCTTGTTTTGAAGACCAATATGCTAAAAGGGTACCCACGGATCAACACCAAAGAAAACAGCAAATGAAAAGGTTATGTTCTAAAAGGTAAAGTGAAAAAAAATATTTTAAATAGCAAAGTTAAAACATAAAGCATATATAATATGAATATTCATATGTTTCCTTGACGAATCATCATTTGATTTGATTGCAATCTCCATCATACTGCATATCCACCACATCCTCCATATTTTGTCACATAACGGTCCATAATTAACTCCCCCGTTGTTATTAATGGTCATGACTACGACGTGACATACTTGTCTATGTTTCTCCAAAACCCCTACCATCTACTTATTTCATACAAACCCGCAGTTCCTTTCACCATATTCGCAGTCAATCCATTTCATAAAACCACGAAGGGTAATTTGAAGGTTGAGAACTCTGCGTAGTAGAAGGCATGAGGCTAATTGTTAGATCATACCCGGTAGGAGCAAAGTACATGGAAGGATATCCACAGCTCAAATAATTGTTGCAGAAAGCCAGATGGCTTAAATTCATCAAGAAATTTGATGGTTTTCATAAGGAGATTACAAAATCCTTTGCTCGTTCTTTTGATGGCACAAAGGTAGAAATTGGAGATATCAAATTTGTGGTAACTAAGTCATTCATTACCGAGGCTACAGAACTTCCAAGGTATGGTGAAAGATGGTTCAAGAACAAGGAGTTCCACAATGAATCATGGAAAGTAATACTCAAAAACAGAGGTATGGATGTCTCTATTTTTAGAAAACGAATTCCCATTTCAGCTCTTAAAAGTAAGTGGAGGAATATGCTCTTGATATTACAGAAATTTATCACTTGTAAGGGGAGATTTGGTTGCATGTATGTCTACGATATCTGTTCACTAATGGATTTCTTAGAAAATGGAGAAATCAATCTTCCTTTCTTCCTGCTAAATAGTTTAAGAAGGATGGCCTCAAATGTGCAAAAGAAAATAGAGTTCATAGATACAACCATGTATCATCATGGGCTGATAAAGGTATTTATTGAGTTTCATTTAAAAATCATAGGAAATACCTGGGAGAATTTCTTTATTAGAAACCATTTCCAAGAAGCACCAGAGTCACCTAAAGAAGATAATGTCAGAAGAAGTAGACGAAACAAGACTGGTATAACTATTGAAAACAGACCTAAGTATTCATTACAGAAATATGATGAAAAGTTAATCTCTGAAGAACTGACAGAAATCAAGAAGCAAATCAAGGCAAGAGGGAAGATAAGAAAGGAGAAAAAGGTCACGAATGAGGAGAATGTAAGTCCTCCACAACTTAGAAGAATCTCTAGACTCCGAAGTTTGGTAAAGAAAACATCATCAAAAGGGACAAAGTTTATAAATTTAGACGAGGAAACCCCAAAAACATCTCATGTTAACATCTCTTCTGCACACAGTCCTCAAAATTCTCACGTTCATCATTTTGAAGTTATCCCAAGCAGAAGATCTACAGGAATAGACCCAGTGCAATAACAAATATATGATTATATAGAATCAATGGAGAAGAGAAGTGCCTTAATGAACCCAGAACCTTCTGTCAATCCACAAGAAGCTATAATTGATACTCTCAAACAGTAAATTTATGAATTAGAGATATTGAACATACATATCAAACAGGACAATGAAACCTTGAAGGAACAAAATAAATTGGACAAGGAAATTCACGATAATACCATTTTGCATCTAGGACTATGGTATAAGAAAAACTGAAAATTGAAAAGAAAGAATAAGATTTTGAACAGAGCAGCCATTAACCTTAAGCACAAGCTTCTTATGATAAAGCCCGGAATGACAGTCACTTCAAATAAGAGCAAAATAAAGAAATTGGATGTACTAGCATAGGTGTCTGAGAAAATGCATTAGGGAGGAAAAACTCACATTTTTGGCAAATTGCATGAGCACATGCAATGATTTTGCAGTGGGGGTATGTTGAACCTCATAATTACCCTCTCCTTGACATTTTTTCTCACCTTTTTCTCTCACTTTCTCATAGGATTATAGACCCAATCAATGATAAATGTTAGGTTTTGTCTTAGGGAAAGCACTAAAATGATCGCCATATTATATTTTCATGTTCTTGCTATTTGAATAGATTTTTGCAAATTAGCTACAGAACGCAGCCTATTATACAGCTAACTGCGGATTCCGTATCTACTCTCATGGTTTGGCAAGTTCCATCTGTCAAATGAAGAATTGGGCCACATGGGCATTTCTAGAATCATCTCCACATGGATTCCATCATATTCACTCAGTCCAGATTGACGAAAAAGCAAGCCTAAGGTCATGGTCAAAGATGGAGTCATAATATGTTATCCAGAAGCAGTAGAACTCTTGATTTGCTCTTCGTATCAGATCAAGAGTCTAACAGTTTTGTTGTAGATTTAATTCGAATTAGCCACCTGTAGCTAATTTTTCTCATAAACAGTCATGTTAGATTTAATTCGAATTAGCCACCTGTAGCAAGTTTTTCTCATAAACAGTCGTTATATTTAATTTGAATTAGCCACCTGTAGAAAGTTTATATTATAAACAATTATGTTATTTTCCTATAAAAATTTGTTGCATGGAACCAAGAGGTAGTTAGAAGTTAGAAGGAATTACGTTAAGTTCAGGTTTTTTGCTGATACTCTATATTCAGACTTCGTTTTGTTCATAATACAAACTTCATGTTGTCAATGATTGATTAAAGTGCATCCCTAACTAGCTAGCATTCCAGCCACATCAGTTGCAGAGGGCCCCTGCACTGAAGGAGGATTTTCATTTGTTGTTTTCAGTTTAATTTCTATTACTCTATTTTCAGCAAATCTGTTTTCTAATTTAGAATGATATTTCATTTCAGTTTTTAACCAACAGTGTAAGGATAAAATCACAACTGTGCAGCCTTTTTCTTCTAAGATATTTCATGGAGAAAAATGAGTTTGTTTCCAAACTGAATTAAGATTGAAATAATAATAATACACAGTTGCTTAGTTTTCTTTCTGTTTTGTCATCCATTCTCTTAGAACAGAATTGTCAATTAACTGTGTTAATGGATGTTTTCAAAAGCCATTTCAAGATGATGATGATCCTAAACTAAATGGTTAAATGTCTAATTCATACAATGATTGAATTTACTCAGTACATTGTTAGTTTTACATGCTTTTACCTTTTTTCTTTCAGATCTTTACTTAGTTGCATCACTGATATTCCAAAAAATCATTTCAAGGAGATTGAATTTAACTATGTTAATGGATGTTTTCAAAAGCCATTTCAAAATGATGATGATCCTAAACTAAATGCTTAAATGTCTAATTCATACAGTGATTGAATTTACTCAGTACATTGTTAGTTTTACATGCTTTTACCTTTTTTCTTTCAGATCCTTACTTAGTTGCATCACTGGTATTCCAAAAAATCATTTCAAGGAGATTGATTTAATCATATTCCAAAATTGAATGGTTGAATGTTTAATGAATGCAATTACTGAGTTACCTTCTGCATCAATTTCACTCTTGGTTTAAGAATTAGATCCATGGATTAGGACTAATGATAAGATAAGATAGATGCTTTGTTTTCTTATTAGCTTCTTATTGGCATTATAATGCATGTGTTGTACTTGATGGCAACTCACTTGTAGCAGAACAACTCACTAATATATAACTAGGTGAATCTACAGAAGAGATATCAGATGTGACAAAATACATGGGATGTAGGGCAGCTCAAAGGAATCAGTGCAGATGTAATGAACAATGACAACTCATTAAGATGATAGTTCTCAGTATGGCAAGATAACTTTACCATCAATTCCAAAGGGGGAGATTGTTAACATTATGATACAGGTGTTTTCCTTGATGGAAACTTACTAAGATGACAGATCACAACTCAGGCTCACAGAATGAAGAAAAAGATATATATGCAGGTTACCCTTGATAAAGACGCATATACACGCGGGTTAGCCGACCAAAAGGTGTGTATACGTATACACGCACTCTCATGCAAGGAAAGGCGCATACATTTGGTTTTGGTCCGTGGTATTTGGACCATGGTATTGTGACCCATGGTATTGGTCCAAGGTATCTTGTCCGACATATTGATCCCAGGTGGTTCTAAGTGGTTTTGGACCATGGTATTGAGTAAAGACTTAAGACTATAAAAGGAGGAGAAGATCATTAGGCAAAGGCACCAAGGAAGTTTGGAATATTTGATAAAGTATGTGATCCAGTATGCAAGTTATGGGTTCATGATACCTTGCTTGATCTGAGCTAAGGAGGAATCTCAGCTGTTGATGGAGAACAAGATCTAAGGACAGATCGGGATCTAATGGCTTGGAATGAATCATCTCTATACGGTTTGATCATAATTATTCTAGATCTGTATACTAACGCATGTAATGTTCTGTAAATATTATGATCTAGGTATAACTCAAGTTTGGAATAGCTACAAATCATGAATGAATATTTACAAATGTATACGCTGGTTGACTATGATAAAAGCGCATACTTACGCAAGTTAGATACATCTAAGTAGCATATACCATATGAGCTATGATGTTTGAATTTACAGGTAGTTCTAGTTGTTGATGAGTTTTGATTCTGCATATTCAATTTCGTTGATTGTGTTTAGCTTCAGTGTTGATGGATGAGGTCTAATAATGGATCAGGATCATAATGACTTATCTTTATGTGATCGGATGGACTAGATCTGGTTGCTAACGCACATATTATCCTTGTATATGTAATTATCTGGGTATGTTTGAAGTCAGGAAGTGCAACGAAGTTATAAGCAAGTAATTAATGACATATACGCTGGTTCGGCTCTTCCAAGTAGCGTATGCACTATGATGCATGATTTTTGATGATACAGTTAGATGTGTTGCAGAGTTCTGTGTTCTGGTTACTACAGTTTGTTGACAGGGTTTCAGTGATTCAATGATTCAGAGATTGATGATGCTAGTGTTGATTGATTGTGTGCTTCAATGATATTGATGGGTCCAGTATGAAAATTGGATGAAACATGGCCTTCAAATTATGGTGTTGTGCTTCAGGAGTATCCAGTCTAAAAATTTATGAAACATGGTACCTAGAGGAAGAAAGAGAAGGTTGTAGCCTTCTGTAGGTCAGCACCTACGTACTAGTACATCAGCTAGTACAAGAGCTAAGGGGTTTGTAGCTCCCTTCCAGTAGTAGCTGGAAAACAAGTGAAGGTTGGAGCATTATGCAGGTCGGCGCCTACTAGTAAAAGAATTGGCTAGTACAAGAGCTAAGAGGGTTGTAGCTCCCTTCCAGGAGAAGCTAGAGAACGAGAGGAGGTTGTAACCTTCTGCAGGTAAAAGACTGCGTACTAGTATGAGGTTGCACCAGTACAAAATATTGTAAAAAGAAGATTTTTATTAAAATAAGATAGAGACGAATTGCAGCAGGTGGTTTTCACCCACATTCGGTTTCCACCTTACATCATGGTGTTCATGTGTGCTTCTTGTATGTGATGATATGTTATGTTTTACTGCACCTGTTTATTATTCATATGGTTAATAAAGTTCTGATGCACTAACTAAAGATCAACATTTAATGGATTAACTGAATCATAAGTTTACTGGATATACGCTAGTTTCATTAGACACAGTTGTGTGTACAAGCAGGTTCCCTTAATTGAAGTAGCATATATGAATCTGAGTATGGAAATGAAAAATTGTTTGATTTGATAACACTGATTCACCCCCCCCCCCCCCCCCCACCTCTCAGTATTATTTCCAACACTTCTAACTAGCCAACAGTTCTTGGTCCATTTTTAGGAAATTAGATTAACTTAGGAACATTTCCTTTCCTTTAAAATTCATTAGATCCACTTAAATTTTCTCATAGTTTCAGGTTGTACATTCTTAGACATCAAATAACAAAAAACCCCAAAAAAAAACATAAAATACAAAACAACGAAGTAAGAGAAAGGTTAACTAAGCACATATAGTGCACCACAATTAATCAGTTTACAAATCTCGGTTGATCATTTATGCAAGCAATTTAGGACACTAAATTGACTAAGCAGTCTCATGATGGATGTCAATTATGATTCAGAAGGCCTCCTCATGAGGATGGTAGAGAAAATAGACACTCAATGATGGAGACTTCAACTAGATATGCCTTTATTAGCAGGTAACAATACTGTAAATTGTGCTCCAAATCTAGATGTGTTATCATCTAGTAGATATGTTGGTTGTTTTCACTGCCTTCGTGCACTCCTTGGTTGGCCCTGCCATGGGTTTTTACTGGTTCACTTAATCTTGGAAAAACGATGTAGATCTATTGATGGGCCTCCCAAATAGGTACAATTCAAGACCCATCTAACCATCCTTCAATGAACTAAACCTCTCTTTTTACATTTGATGACATCTTTTTTAGCTATAATGTGTTCATTATAAAGGTTTAGAGATAATTGCATATTATGTGTCTAATATTGTTTGTTTTTATAGAATATTGTGAGAATATTGGGCAAATTTTGAGGATTTGGAAGATGAAATAATTTAAGGACTTTCTCCCTACTACAGGATGGACCAATAAATGAATAAAATATCATGAAATCATTGACAAATTTTGGAGTTTCGCTGATTGAGAAAATATAGGGATGTGTTCCTTGCTACAGGAGAAACCAAAACTCGGTATTTAATGGAGATTCCTATCGTTGGGAACCAAATTCACTTTTTGAGAAATTTTGGAGGCGAAATCTAACACCTTTCAGGGAGGATTATTCCCCATCAATTTGTATAAGTACCAATTCGAATTAGCCTCTATGGGATGTACTTGGAATGACTCTAATAATGAAGTTTGGTGTCATTTTCAGCTTCTAAGGCATGGTTTCCTTCATATTACTCTGAGTATCCTTGGGTTTGGTCATCCTAGGAGCCTCAAATCACTATTGTACAATTTCTTTATCTTCTTTGAATGTTTTGTTCACTTTCATTTCTTATTATTGCATTTCCTCTGCGCTGGCTTACCCTTCGACTTCCCAACTTTTCGGCTTCCTCTGTCTCTTTGTGTTCACCAACACTTCAGGGACACATTGATTCAATCAGTGAGAACCGGAAATATTCAGAGAAGACTGTCTACATTTTAAAAACTGTAACAGAGGCCCTTTTTTAATAATAATGTGCAAACAACGAACTTTATGCATTTTTGGCCTTCAAAACCTGCAAAATGCAATTATTTAAATACACAGGAAATATATGAAAATCCCGACCAAAACGCTTAAGGGTGGACTTCAAGGGACTCTACATCCGCATCTATAACCGCTTCGGGTGCGCCTTTCGTTGCTATCGCGAGCCCACCGTCGATCTACAGGATCCTCAATCCAGCAGTCGATATTCATTTTCGGGTGGCCCAGAAGTACGGAGGTTACATGCCTGATGAAAACGGTTTCTCTCTTTCCTCCACCAGCCATGCGTCGCCAATTGTATGGGATTGGGCGGAGCCAGCCCAAAACCATTTACCGCCTAAGGCATGTCCGAAATCCCGCTTACGAAAGTCAAGTGTTATAGGGCCACTTCTAAAAACCTTTCGAGTCCGGTCTTTATCGCTTCAAGGCTTTTCATTTGTATTTCGGTTTTTACACCGAAACCCGCCAATACGCTAAAAATCCCTTTATGCGCGGAACTCAAAAATTATACAGCCAGGTTTATAAAACCCATCGGACCCGACTATGTAATCGCAATCGGTAGTAGCGGCTTTCGGAGGTCCTTTATACGTCAAGCCCATGACATCACCGATGGTTGATGGTCGATTCTCCTGCAAATGTGATATAGCATTGAGCCATGTTACAATCGGACCATCGGGTCCGCGGCATATATCACAATCGGCACTTTCAGGGGTGACACCCCTTTGTATTATTGCAATGGGCGGATGTGATATATCATTAAACCATTACATAATGTTGCAACGGGTCCGCAACCTATCACAGTTATATGATATTCATGTAAACTCCACCTCCAATAGTGTATATTGCATATACCTATGTTTTGTGTTTTCATCCTCTGATAGTGTATTTGCATACATATATGAGTTTTCTACCTCCGATAGTGTATTTTCATACATATATGAGCTTTCTGCCTCTGATAGCTCTGTTTGCTCCTCGATAACTCTGTTTGTTCCTCTCTTTTTCTCCTCTGATAGCTTTGTTTGTTCCTCTCTTTTGCTCCTCTGATATGCTCTATTTTGCCTCCTCTATCTCCTCAAATATTGCCATATTTACATCAATGATAATCTATGTCAACAATATTTTACATTACAAAAGAACACATGGATCTCATGTAATTCACAATTCCCATCTATAGCAACATAGACCCATGATTTTATGTATCTAAATATATCTATATATGTGTTTACAAATTAGGTATATCTATCACTTAGATCTACAATAGAGGAATGATAATAGATATATGATTCACATCTACAATAGATATACAATAGACTCAACTACACACTCAGACTTTGACTCTTTTGGCATTGATCCATTTGCTACAAAGAATTGATTTAGCCCATTGAATGTATTTTATGCCTACTAAAGGTGCTTCATTCATTTTTCAATGAAAGACTCCTTGGATTCATACATATGATTGGATTCACAAATTGACTACCATGAAGGAGCTACCATGCATGTATAAATTCTCAAGTGTCAAATTCAAATTGCAAATCTTCCATAGAAAACTACCATGATATTGTCATGTCATTAAGATTGTAAAGGCTTTGATACCATGTTGAGAAATAGAGCACAAACATAACAATAGAAGAACTTGGTGTAGAAGGATTTAAGCCATTTTCAACAATTGTATTAATCTCATGATATCAATTTATAGTACAAGCGGTTAATCACTTCTAGATCTAAATCTCATTGACAACTCATTAATGTACCATTTCAAATCTCATCTATAAATAAGCATTACAATTCATGAAAATGCGGCCTTGGAATTTCTAATTTTCTAGGGACTCATGACCTAATACATAAGTGACCTTGATTAAAGGGGTCTATTTTCGTATTCTTGTGATGAGACATGTAAAATTGCTATCACATGGTGTTTTCTTGGAGTTTATAATTATGATAAAATCCCAAATAACAATCAAAGTCATTACTCTGGTTTGGTCCTAAGGAACTACATTGAGAAACATCTGGGCATTCTGATTGGGGGTTTATTTTGGACCATTATGAGAAATAACTCTTGGACACAATTAAGCACTCTTGAGTGATAAGGGAAATTACCTGCATACGAATTCTAAATCACAAGAAAAATAAAAATGCGAGAGCATAACCCATAAAACACATATACACAGAGATTTCCCACTGGATCTCAAAACCGAGACTACCAGCTTGATTTTTCATTATATCCTTTCAATGTTACAATACATATTTATACATCCCGAAGCATCCAATACCATGGACCGAAAACCATTGCGTCCAAAA
>APFE030917428.1:348990-379910 GCA_000404065.3 Pinus taeda | reverse complement strand
ACTTAGATTGGTACAAAGCCCCTAACTTGTCCCATAAGGCCTTCGCCGTAGCTTCCCCTGATATATTCAACAATACTGAATCTGAGACACACAATCGTATTGTGCTCTTTGCCTTCCGATCCAACTTCTTCCATTCTTCATCGGTCACTCCCGTTGGTTTAGTACCAGGATCTACCGCGATCCACTGATCTTTATCCACCAACAGATCCTCCATCTTGAGTTTCCACAACTCAAAAATCTGACCTTGAACTTCTCAATCTTTATCTTTCCGTTGCTCACCATCTTCTTTCACCACTAGAATCAATCTTGCAGATCTCCCACTGAACAGGGTCTACAACAGGCCCGAGCGAAACCCCTCAGCAACAAAGGCGTCCCCTTGAAGCCAAAACAACTCTGATACCAAATGTAGGTTTTAACCCCGTACAGAAATTACCTGCATACGAATTCTAAATCACAAGAAAATAAAAATGCGAGAGCATAAACCATAAAACACATATACACAGAGATTTCCCACTGGATCTCAAAACCGAGACTACCAGCTTGATTTTTCATTATATTCCTTTCAATGTTACAATACATATTTATACATGTCGAAGCATCCAATACCATGGACCGAAAACCATCGAGTCCAAAACTGTGGACCGAAAGAATATAACACAATAGTCGTGGAAAGAATATAACACAACCCAACAAAAATGAAGAAAGCATTTTAGTAGTTAAATTCTCATCTTACCATGCTACTTCTTCCTATTGATGCTATATTTTATTCATCTCAACAATTGGAGTAATCAACTCGTACCTTTTTGGTTAAGGTCTAACAAGTGATCAGTAGGTATTTATATTGGCAATTAATGGATGACTTTAATCTTAAAATTCCTTGGAGAGAGGAATGGAGATGGTAAATTAAACTAGGAAGAAGAGTGACATGGAGTGGTGGGCGGATAAAGGATCCCCTACTTTCCCTCAACTTCTTACCTTCACCTTTAATCTCCCTTAATTAATGGCCATGTATTTTAGATTGGTTTTGGGACCTGGGTCGATTATGAGGGTATTGCTTATTCCAACATGTGTGCTCATTTTGAGGACCATACTCAATTGAAGCATCACACTTAACAAGAGATCCATGGTTTGCAGAAGGGTAATGGTCAATGTGAGGATGAGAATCATAGTAAACGACACATATTTATGATCAAATTTTCATTTTTAAATTCAATCATATATATGAAATTACACGCTCTTGATTTCTAAATGATAAACATAGCATATAACAATCATTAATGAGAGGTTATGTACCACCCCCATAATAGAAATGTATACATATATTCGATTCAAGTTGTAATTAGTCAACAACTCTTTTCCTGCGAATATTGGTCTTATTGTACATACGAATATATGATTTCCTTCACGTCCCTCAAATATGCAATTGTGTTACTTATTTGTTGTCTTAGGTAATGTATTGTTTATAAACCCTTCAATATTCCCTGACGCTTTTGGCCTTCCGTCAATATAGATAGACACTCCTTTGTTTTTATCGTTGTCTCTTAGTTGTATATAATTTGCAGCCAATCCATATCTCCTCATACTACGCATATATCAAACCAAATACAACCAATATCTATAATTGTAATAGGGTCTGACATACTCCATCAATTCAATTAATCTACCATAAGGAACCTTTATGTCGTCCATGGAGAATAACACCAAACCATGTAGAGATGATATAAATGTGAATATCCTCTCATTGAGACAAAAATTTGTGGCTTAGGATATCCACAACTATAAATATAACCAACAAACTCGCATGGAAAATCAAAGACAAAATAGACCAATGCTCAGTAGTATGTTGGCTCTAATGGCTAGGCATTGTCTTAGTTAATAACAAACCCTCTAAATATATCTGTATATTTCACGGGAAAAACTTAGCCTTGTTTCCTACCAAATTTAGAGTTAAACAGTTAAACTTGTGGCTAAAGAGAAAGCATACAAGTGCCTTTTTTGTGTCTTGGGTGCAGGGAGTCCAGGGTGTGAAAAGAAGGGAATTAATAGATTTGAGTCTTCTGCGATCTGTATTTTGTGTGGTGATGTCTTCCATAGTCATCGCATTCATGTTTTTTGTATCGATGTTTCGAACCAACCTTTGTGGTTCATCATTAGGATGACTCCGGAAGACATCACCACACAAGAAGGGAATTGTCGTACTAAAATAAAGGTGCTTCAGATGTAGTTGTCAAGCTAAAAACAAACTTATTTCTAGATCTCTAAAGGACATAGAAAATCTCACCAAAAATCATAAGAAAAGAGACATGAAATGCAAGACATAAAAGCTAATACAAAAACTAAAAACAAACATGAATTGATTATGCAAGGAGGACTTGCACAGGAGTTTAGAACCCAACCCGAACAATTTTGAAGCATGAAGAAATGAAATTACAATTTTTCTACTTTGATGCTCATCCTTTCGTTGTGGTCCTAGAAAATCAATGTCTCCTTTGACTTGCCCCTATGAAATAAACGTCTCTTCCGATTGCGACCCTAACATATCAATGTCTCGGCACTCGAACGGGTGGGGTTTACATTGACAAAGAACTGTAGGGGAACTTTGGCCACAGATTTTTGGTGGTTCAAATCACGGATCGATGGTATGGCCACGATGAAAGGGTGAGGATTCAAATCACACAATGTTGTTGCAGATGGGAGTCTTCGCTGAGGGCTGACTCTCTGCAAGTTGGTTGAAATAAACCTTGGTGGAAGATAAAAACAAGACCATATATATATATATATAGCCTAGGTGAAGAGATAGCCTAGCCAAAGGAAGCCAAATGAACTATCAATTTTGGTTCACATAGGAGTCAAAATGCTTAGATTATGAAACAAAACAAATAAAAATTGCCCCAAATCTTGGTGATTTCGTTTGATTGTCAAATTATTTTGGTGAGTCGTATTTGAGTCTCAAAACCCTCCCACGCTGTCAATGTATGAATTTATTATAGCCATGTCAAATTTAGTTTGTACGAGCACAAATTGAAAAAAATTCAACGTTGACCACATTCACAAGTCACTATATGCAGGGTCAATTAATTAGAGCATCATTTCAACCACTAATTATTAGTAAATTTTAAGTGGTCCTTAGCTGGGGTAGGTTGGAAATTGGTGACAATAATCTTGAGATAGGTGCAAACAATTGGTTCCTAGACATCATCCTTGCATTCATGGGGACTCGTACTTTGAGATTGGAAGGAGGAGCATAAGAGAGATATAATAAATTATGTCATGTACTGGTCATGACAAGCTTGAGATTGATGCAAATTATGAGCTTCTCTTGGTTTCAAGAATAATATAATATTCTTTACTGAACAAGGCCAACCATGTGAAGGTGGAAGCCCATACTTACCCTCTCCCCCACCCTCACATCACTCTCAATATTCCCAATACCCAATTCATCTACTATAACCTATTTGAAAGCAGCATAGTAAAAATCAAGCATATAAAGAAATTACTAAGAAAACAAAATTTTAAGTTAAATTAAAGATAAAAAATCAACAGTAAACATATAAACGGATACCTCATACATTTCAATATCATTAATATCATTCTTTATCCAACTCAACATTTTTGTCATCTGGTTCACAAATGACATTGAAACAATTAACCATTTCAACATCATCATCAATGTCATCATTTCCAATAATTATATCATCATCCATATCATCATGGCAAACATCGTCTCCTACATTTGGCTCAACTTCTTCAATTTCTTCATTTGATAGTACATCATTGGTATCATCTTCATCGAGAACATTGTCTACTCGAACATCTCCTTGAACTTCTTTGAAATCTTTGAGATCTAACACATGATCAATTAATTTCTCCTATACATCATCATCCTCTTCAACCTTATCATATTCTTCCACTACATTATACTTTATCAACCTTCCTCTTGGATCATATCTAACAACATATGAACAACCCACTCTATCTGGAACCTCTAAGTAAAATACTTGTTCGCATTGGCTTAGAAGAACATAGCGATCCGATCTTGGCTCAAATGACCTTGTATTAACCATGGTAAATCCATTATCATGTTGAATAATAGTTCTATCGATATCATATTCATTCATTCGTAGCATATACCTTTTCATGTCAAACAAAACCAATTTGAAGGAATCAAAGGCACACTCAAGTATGTCATCCAAATATCAATAGTATCAATTTTCAAATACTTGTGGATCCGTGTCACTTCTAGAAGAAACATTAATGACCTAGAAGAAGGTAGTTATCCCACAATCAAAAATTTTCTTTTCATCCAAATTTTTGATGTGAAATTTACGACCATTGTAACACATAGCCTTGTGTTTCAATTGCAATATGTCAAACACATCAAAAAATGCATTGTCAATTAATAAACATATTCATATAACTTGGAAAGTATATGAAAGAAACACACCTTCATTCACATTAGTAATATATTTAACTCAATAAAATATTGCAGGGTGAAAATGCAAGCTTTCATGTTTATCTTTCAAACCATTTTCTAAATCAATTTCCATCTGCATAATGTTGGTATCACAAGCACAATGAGCTTCTCTAACCAATGAAAACACCCCTCACCATGATAATGTACCATGACATTGTTCACATATTTCTATCCATCCCTTCATCCAATCAAGATTGTTGCAATGTAAAAATGTACTGCATCCCACTCTCGAGAAGTTGTATCAAAAAATCATAATTCATCAATATATATATATATATGTGTGTGTGTGTGTGTGTAAAATGATCTCTCACTTTCATCATTATACCTTTCCCCAACAAGTTCTCTCCTTCAAATTTTGTTATGGAGTTCATATCCAAATGTGATCCACATGCATATTTTCTACTAATATAGGAAGACACTAACTAATATACATCATGGATTGATATGCCATATATCCCTCCACCATAGAGCCCTCATGATGTGCTTTTTGTCTAATCAAAGCCTTCAATGATTTCAAGTGTCTCTCCACCATCCACATTGAACTTGTGTGTACAAGTCCACACAATTCAATCTCCTTAAATTGGTGTATGAGGTAGTGTTCTTGTGCATTGAAAAATGCCAGAGGTAGATACTTTTGATTTCACATATTAGCCAAATAATTTCTCTCTTCCAATGTTTTATATCCTCTTTATATATTTCCTTCAATGAAAACCATCTACAGATGATGCAAGCAAATAAGATGTTTGAACAAAACATAATGTATTACATTACAAGTAAAACACGTCATTAAGTTGAAGAACTAATGGAAAAAACACTCAGCATATAAATCACTTCTTACCTCATGTATTTTCCAAGGTCATATATAACTTGTTTGATGTTGCTGTCGAAGTCAACTATGAGAGATAGAGGTAGAACATACTATAACAATAAAAATTAATTGTTATTTGTTTGATCCAAAGTAGACAAAAAAAAACATAAAGATGTATATATACCAATATATAAATATATATACCAAGATAATTACCTTAATGAAGGTATGCCAATCATGTGTTTTTACCTCACCAAATTCACCTTTCTTTGTTAAGATAATATTTATGTTTGAAGAAAAGCTAGTGGGAAATTTTATTCTTCAAATGACCTCTTTTAGATCATTGCTTCTCTTCTTTGTTAGTAAGCATGGAAGGTTGTTTCAGTTTCCATCACTATTTTATCGTATCCCACTTTTCATTATATGATTGGCTTCCATGATATCATTACAAATTTTGAGGATTTTTCTTTATACCTCTTACCATGTATGATCTGCCATAAAGTTTCTATTACATTCTTCCCAATATGCATTCTATAAAACAAATGAGCTATACTTAGGTGCTCATAATAGGGCAACCTCATGAATTGAGCGGGATAAATTTTCATTCCTTGAGGAATCCTGTCATTTCCTTCACATAGTTTTTTGTTATATTCCAACTTTCATAAGTAAGGTATCATTCTTCATGGTTTTAATTCAGTCTCTTCTTTCCCATTGAAAAGATGTTTTTCAATAGCATGATACTTTTGGTTCTTAGAGAGGAAGTGCCTATACACATCAAACACCTCCTTTCCTAAACTTGTTGAACTGCGAGATTTCATTTTAGGGCCACAAAATGGACATGCAAATTTATCTTTTGTTTGAAGGCCTATAAGAGACAAATTAATGTCAATTATAAATAAAGGGATTATTTAAAAAACATGCATGATATGATCTAATTGAAATAATTATATACTATTAAAGTGCAATGGAACGTTACATGCTCCAAAAAATGTGTTAGTCTTGGGGCATCATAAATTGTTCGTACAAGTATTCCATGAAATTGAAATTGCCTCTAACTTATTGGTTTACCGATGTCATACATAGTGATGGTCAACCCATAACTTAATTAACTCATCAATAAGAGGCTCGAGATATACATTTATATCTTTAACTAGGTATTTACCTATTTTTTAATAGAGAGTCCATACAGGCTGAGATAAATTTTGTAATAGTGTGGAATAACATGTTGAAGAGTTTTATATAACCCAATGTTTCGGACTACTGAAATGAGTCCATCTTCAGGGGAACGCCATCACTCTCGAGATAAATAGTGATGTGATAAAGAGCTAAGATCATAGTATATAAATATATGTGTGGGTGAAGAGGATGCTTAGTAGATTGGGGTTGGCTGGAATGATAATCAAATTTAATATTATAATATTATTCTGCCCATATGTTATTTAAATTAAATTAAAAATTATTTTATAATTTATTATTAAATTTACCTTAAAAATTGTATTTTAAATAATTATATAGTTAGTTAATGATATAATTAGATTTAATTAATGGTTTCCAATGTGTACTAGTTTTTAAAACCATTATCCGCGGTTCAAAGTTGTTTTTCTCCTTTTTTTCAATTTCAATAGTTTCTTTATTTTTTTTTTTTAATAGTGGTCTTCTCTTTGATAAGCTTAGCCTATTCCAGGAAATGTAGCATGAGGATGAGTAGGCATGTTCAGCTAAGCCAAATTTTGAGGCTCTATTTCTTGAAATATCAGCAATGTGTTATTTTACCCTTATGCTGAGGGATCTCCTTGTCTCTCTTATGTATTCTTTAATGCATGAACAAAGGAATGTGTATACACCTTTTTGTTGATTAGGGTTTATTGGATCTTTAACAAAATCAATTATTTTTTAATGGTATTATGGGAGGTGAACGCCACATTGATATTGTCATTATTTAAAATTTTAGTTATCTTGTTTCTGGTACCTTTTATGTAAGGAAGGGAGATTTTTGGTGTGTTTATGGGCCTTTTTATGATTTTTCTATTTAAGGTTTGTTGGATAGTTCTGTGAATGGTGCTTCTATGGTATCCATTTTCTTCAAATACTTGGTGAAGATGGTTTATCTAATGATTTAGGTGATCAAAATCCGATATTCTAGAAGCTCCAGTGGTTAGGGTTTTAATGATACCAGTTTTTTGTTTGGGATGGTGATGAGAGTTGGCATGCAAATATCTTTCCATGTGGGTCTTTTTTCTGAAGACTTGAAAATTTAGGCCACCCTCTTTCTTGGTTAGAAGGATATCAAGGAAAGGGAGTTGATTGTCTTTTTCAATTTCAATAGTAAGTTTAATGTGATCAGACAGGTTGTTGATATGCGCTAGGAAATCCTCTAATTTGTCTTTTCCATGTCTCCATTTTGCGAAAACATCATCTACAAATATTTTCCATTCATCTGGAGTGTAGGGAAAAGAGCTCAGGGCTTTATGTTCAAAGTGTTCCATATAGAGGTTGGCTGTTATGGGTGATAAGAGAAAGTCCATAACTACTCTGTGGGTTTGTTCATAAATTTTCCCATTAAAACTAAAATATGAGGATTTCAAACATTTTTTTATAAGATCCGCAGTTTCTTCATTAGTAATTGTTTTCATGATGTCTATAGCTAACCATTACAATGTTGAAGCTAACCATTAGATCTTCTTCATTCATTTTTATGTTTTTTATCCAATCTATAAAGGATGCATAATATTTTATGTATGAGGAGATGTTCCCTGATAAAGGTCTAAGTTTTTTTGCAAGGTATTGCACAAGAAAGTAAGTGAGGGGTCCTATAGTGTTTGTTATGGGTCTCAAAGGGATGCCAAACTTATGGATTTATATATTATGATCTTATCTCTTTATATCACATCAATCTTTTCAAGAGTGATGGTGTTCCCCTGCAGATGGACTCATTTCAGTAGTCTGAAACGTTAGGTTATATAAAACTTTGCAACATGTTATTCAACACTATTACAAAAATTTACCTAATTGCTTGAAATTACACATAATTACTACTATGATATGTACATATAAGTAAATAAACAAATATAACATATTATGCAATAAACAAGACAAATTAAAATGTTACAATATTCAAAAAAATAATATAAACAAACACCTGGACCAATCATTTGTAGAAATTAATGTGTAGATACAAAATTTCTCATGAAATTTACTAAATCACGAGACTTGAAGCTACTCTCTTAATTTGTGAAAGTCACTTAACCATCTAGAACACAAAGCATAGACATGCAAAAGGAAACATCACACATGCACAAACATTTATCTAGGGGAAACAACTACTAAAAACCCCTTCATGTCTATATTGCATTAATCAAAGAATAGAGCAGAAATACATATGCTTTCTCAAGCCTAAGCACACCTTGCAAGTGTATAATCTATCTCATTCCTTGACTAATTGACTCTAGTAAAAGATTAGCCAATTTTTAAGCCCTCCAAGCTCCTATTTCTTTGCATTATTTCTCTGGGAAATTGGCCCCTATTATTTAAGAATTTCCCACTATTGAAATGTGCAATTCCTTTAGGTCCTTGCTCTAACTTCATGCACCACCTGTACACATTCGAATATGCTACAGCTGATAATACATTGCCTTGGAATCTCCACCTCAACTAGGTAACTCAAATTCTCTGCATGCAACAATTATTTTGGGTCGATTGATCAATTAATTGGTTGACCACTGAGTGTGGTTGAAGTTAAACTGAAAATAACTCAAATTAACTGAAATATATTGCTACAAATTAGCGATCAATCATACTAAAATGAACTCAAGCTTCCACAAATCGAATTAACTGAGTTAACTGAGTGACAAGTTCCATGTCACCTCAGTTAACTACCTTCAAGATTTATGTTGAAATAGAAATTCAATTTTCTCTAGTTTGACCAAGGCATAGTTAAACTGAGATTTTCTTGCTGCATTTTCAACACTCTCTCTCAAAAAGAAAGGGATTATCAACCACCCCTATCCTTCACTTGTGTAACTTGGACTTCCCTCTTGACAAGGCCTTTATCAAAATATCAACATCTTTCTCCTCTATTGGAATGTACTGCAATAACTTAATCCACCTCTACACACAATCATGTAGATGGTGATACCAAATATCAATATGCTTGGATCGATTGTGAAAAATAAGATTTTCAGCAAGTTTGATACAAATCTGATTATCACAGTAAATCACATTTGGATCCATCATATGACAAAATATGCCAACAAGTATCTTTCTCATCTAGATCGCCTCACATGTTGCTTGACTTGCACCCATATATTATGCATCTGTTGAGTTGAGTACCACATATATTTGCTACCTGTTTTACCAAGAAACCGCTACAGACCCAACACTGAAAATTCCACCTGATGTACTCTTTTGGTTTGATGGAATCCCCGCCCAATTTGCATCTGTGAAGCCACATAACTTCACTCTCTCTATCCATTTGTACCATAGTCCAAACTAGGTAGTGCCTCTAAGGTATCATAGAACATGCTTAGCTTCCCTCCAAAATAGTTTGGTGTGACTAACCATAGCTTGGCTCAACTGGTTGACTTCATAGCACATATATGGTCATGTGTTCACAAGATACATGAGTGAACTCACCAACTGTCAGTAAATAGTTGCATCCACTTCTGCACCTGAAGTGGTATCCTCTTTCCTCCAGTTGGTCATTAGAGGAGTCTCCATGGGTTTGCACCTGTCCATGTGAAACCTCTAAAGTATCTCATTGAAATACTTGCCCTGAGAAACAAACAATTACCCATCACCTTTGCATACTTCCAATCCAAGGAAGTAGTGCATAAGACCCATGTCTTTCATCTCAAAATATATTGCAAGCTACTCCATGGAAGATGTGATCAGTTGCTCATCACCAGTCGAAATCAAGTCATCAACATATAAAAAAATAATCAACAATTTACATTCTACCAAAATATGATAGAGGCTTGCATCCGCTTCACTTTTGGTGAATCCCAATCAGGGGAGCTAGTTATTGATCTTGTTGTACCAAGCAGAGGGTGTTTGCTTGATACCATACAATGCTCGCTTGAGTCTGCACACATGATACTCTCGATCAAAAGTCTCAAAGCATTTTGGTTTCTCGATATACACCTCCTCCTCAATAACTCCATTAAGGAAATTTGTTTTCACATCCATCTGGTGAATCTTCCACCCCATATATGCAGCCAGAGAAATGATTGATTTGATGGTTTAGTACCTTGCTATAGGAGAATAGGTCTCCTCATAGTCAATCCCCTCAACTTGAGAGTACCCCTTGGCCACAAATCTAGTCTTATACTTTTCTATGCTTCCATTTGTTGCATGCTTCACCTTGAAGATTCATCTCGAACCCACAACTGATTCGTCTATTGATCTTGGGACCACTTCCCAAACATTGTTGTTTAGAATGAATTTGTACTACTCCACCATTGCATCAACTCATACAAGTTGCTCTATTGCTTCCTCGAAAGAGAATGGCTCAGTATCTACTAGTTCAGTGATTAGAACCATGTAACCAGTGTACCGATATGGTGACCTCTACCTATGTTGATATGACCTAGTGACCTTCTCTACCTACGCTGATTTGAAGGAGAGCCCACACTCTCCCTCACATCTTGCACAAGTCCCTTAGCTTCCCTGGTTTCCTTCTTTCCTTCTCTGGATGGTTCTACTTGAGTGGTTGTCTCCACTCTATACTCCTCAACTTTTGGATGCTCCACAACATCTTAAGGTTCCTCCTTTGGAGTTAAAACATCCTCCCGTGGTGGGATCTGAAGCACCCTCTCAAGAGAGCGCCACATGGCTTTGTCTTCATAAAATTGTACATCCTTTCACACAACTGTCATTCTGAGGGATGGAAAATACACATTGTATTTGTGGAGAGTTTCTATGTAACCCACAAATAGCCCCAACTTTCTTGTCTGCTCTAGCTTCTTCCTCGATTATTTAGAGACATGGCAGTAGACAGAGGCTCCTAAGATCCTAAAGTGTGACACATCTGGCTTCTTCTGTAAGAAGGCCTCCTCTAGTGTGATCATGCCAAGAATCCGATGAGGACTCTTTTTATGCAAATAGACTATTGGGTTGCATGCTTCAACCCACAAGTGTAGAGGTTGGCTTTGGTCATGCAAAAGCATCCGTGTTGCTCCCACAATGCTATGGTTCTTCCTCTCAGCCACTCCATTTTGTTGTGGGTTGTGGGGTGTTGTAAACTCCTGTTAAATACCTTCCTTTGCACAAAATTTTTAAACTCATTCAACACGTACTTACCTTCATTATCGCTCCTGAGAGCCTTCAACTTCTTGCTCGTTTCTTATTCCACCAATGCCTTGAACTCTAATAAATGTTAATTTTTCATAGGGAGACATTTCTTTGCTTTTATAGTTGCATTTCATCATTAATAAATTAAGTTCACCCCATATCACCATTACATTATTCACATATACACCATTATACATCAACATATTCAATTACATAGAAAGAAACAACATCACCATCATCAACCATGCAACGGAACATAAAAGGAACAGTAGAAGAAAGCATGCACACATATAGAGACATCAAGGTTGGTCTGAGACCAGGGAAAAACCCACTATGGGGAGAAGCCTTACAAATATTATTCTTCTTAGATCGTCATCAAATGATGCAGCGAAACAGACAAAAATGATCAATAACTTTATCTATGCAGCAAAACAATAATGATATCTATCAAACAGGTCTAATCATGCTAGGAATCAAAACCCTCATGTTGATGGCTATAATGTGTTGTCACAAACTAATGTCAACTGTTGTATAATGTTGTCACTGTGTCGAACACTAGTGAACACTATTGTCACAGTCAATGAGCCCAATACATATGTTTGCAACAGATACTAACATATCATATCTACATATATACAGATCTCTATAACAACAAAGAGAAACCCAGATCTACAGATCATTGATGTCAACTGAAACCAAGATGTCAAACCCTAGATTTGAAATTTGGTCTCTTTCGTCAGAACTTTTTGTGTGCGACCAAAACTCCCTAGTTGATCTCTCGAGTACTGTGTGAAGGAGACTGTGACTGCTCAGTCACTCTCAAGAAGACTCTGTGCATGTGACCAAGGTGAAACACACCTAAAACCCTTGGTCACTCCCTTGAAGTTACTGTGCATGCATCTGGGACAACCTAGTCACTCTCAAAACCACTCTATGCAAGCGACCGAGGACCGATACCTCAAGATCTGCCTCTAAAGCCATAGTCACTCCCATAAGCCTCTATGTCAGTGTCTAAGGGTCTCTAGTCACTCTCATAGGCTTATGTTCTAGCATCGAGGGACTAGAATGCCTTTTTTTGTGCCAGCATCCGAGATCCAGAAAACCCTATAACCCAGAGTGAACCTTTCGCATGTGATTTCGGACCCTTGTGTGAAATCCTTCCATCAAACATATGTGAAACAAGAAAAAAGAGAAGAGAATATGTGTCCAAATTATCTTGAGGTATCTTCTATTTATAGGTTTTCTTGAGGGGTCACTTGGGGTTAAGGTTGACCTAAGAAGTTACTCATGTGGTTAGGGCCGACCTATTCCATAATACATGTATGAATAAAATAATTCATAACTCAACTTCCACTTGACCAAATTGGGCGATATTTAGGTCGATTTTGGTCCTCTCGAAAATATGAATATAATGAAATCATAATATCGGTCATCTGAGTTGTCCAAGGTGGAACTTGACCGCAGTTGTAATAAATAACACTCCCCTCAAATAAGGAGAATTCCACTTGCCTTCTTTGTGTGCCTTCTTTGTGTGGTTGTGTACTCTTCCAGAAATTTTCCCGTAGCTAGGAAGGTTGCAATGTCTTCTAGATAATCTAATACTGCTTCAACCCTAAACAGGGCAATGTCGAGTAGTTGATCATCTAGTGACCCTCCACTTTCTCTCGATTCTAGCCATGAAAGGTGATCATGTCCCACATTCAGTCAGTCAGGTTTAATAATCACTTTGAAAGTAAATTCCTGAAATAACAGCAACCATCTGCAAATTCTTCCCTCCAGCACAAGCTTGTTCACCAGGTACTTCAAAGTGGAATGGTCAGTAAGAAAATTAAATGGAGCCCCAAGCAAGTAGTGTCTGAATTTTTGGAGAGAATACACCATAGCTAGTGCTTCCCACTCCGTCATGGTCTAATTCTTCTCTGCAATGGATAACTTCCTGTTGGCAAAGAAGATGGGGTGGTCAAGGCTCTTCTCCCCCAACTGAGCCAAAATAGCCCCTAGAGCAATACCAAATGCATCGATATGGACGTGGAATTGCTTATTCCAATCAGGGTAGCCCAGAATTGGTTCACTTACCAGTTTCTCTTTCAGTATGTTAAGTGCAGCTTGACATTCCTCCATCCACATGAATCGTTCAGCTTTCCTCAACAGCTTCTCCATTGGCACAATGATGAAGGCGTAGTTGTGAATAAATCTTTTATAGCATCCAATGTGTCCCAAAGTTGATCTGAGTTGTTTTACATTTGCGGGTGGGTCCATATTCACTATTGCCGCAACCTTGGCAGGATCTATGCATACTCCTTCTTTACACACTATGTGGCCCAAAGTGTGCCAAACGGAACTGAATATATACTTCAATGATATCTATAATTGTCTATAACAATCAAACATTATCTGGAGCAAACTGGAATGTTTCTTCAGCGGGCTATAGATCGTCCAGTGTTCCATGTAGACCTCTAAGAACCTGTGGATGTAGTCCCTGAAGGCTGCAATCACAATTCTCGAGAACACTGCAGGTGCATTCTTGAGGCCAAAAGGCATGACATGATAAGCATAGGATACCCATTCTGTATTGAAGGTAGTTTTTCTCTTATCCTCCTCGACGATTCAAACTTGGTGATAGCCTGAAAATCCATCTGTAAAAGAGTATACCTCGTTCCCTGCTACATTATGGAGAACCTCATCGCTGAATGGTGTGGGAAACGGATCATGCACACAAGCATTGTTCAAACTGTGGTAGTCCACATAGACCCGTATTTCTGTATCATATTTCTTGTTTTGTATTATAATTTGACTTACCCACTCTACCTCATCCACTAGAAAGATAAGCCTCACTTCTAGCACTTGTCTATCTCTTTCTTCACTTTTTCATTAACTCTTGGGTTCAGTCTGTACGGTCAGCGCTTCACTATCTTTACATCGAGCTTTAATACAATTGTCATTTCTCATGCATCTCCCTTGATTCCTTTTAACTTCGCAACTAACAAGGGAAACAAATCCCCATACTCTCTTAGGAGGTCAAAAATATCTTTTGTAGTTTGTTCATCCCAATAATATCCAATCGATGCCAGCTTTGGTTTGTCATCCATCCCAATGTTATGCTTCTGCAACTTTATGGCGCATTGTTTATAGGTCCATCCTTGATGCCCATTTCCCCTTCAATTTCGTGGAATGATAGATGCCTTAACTCCTCCAGATCATCTTCATTTGGCTCTTTATCCACCTTTCCGCAAGCCATTGCTTCAGGATATCCTAATCCATAGAGATTTTGTAAGGTCCTGTGGTCTATGCACCCATCCATTATTATACCCGATGTGAATAGAATCCACTTGATAGCATGCAATGCCTCAGTCAGCCTCCTGTCGTTGTTTGAGAAAGAGAAGTTGCTAACAAACTGAGAAGCCAAGTTATCCCAATCTCTCGTTTCCCTCCTTACCTCTTCCTGTACATACCAGGATTTTGGAAATGTACCCAAGGTATGTATGAAGTCATGCACCCATAATTCTTTAAGAACCCCTTCTCGGTTTCGTCTGTCTTTACAATTTTCCAAGTCTTTTTGAGGGTCGAAATCCCCTCTGTACTTTGCAAATTCTTGTGGGTATTCCCCCGCATATCTGAATCTCTCTTCCATTTCTCTCTTGATATTTTCCCAGTCTCGGAGGTAGTTGCAATCGACCCCCAACCATAATGTTGGGGTCAATTTCAATGTGATGTTTAGTAATGGTATTTTATGTTCTTCAATAACAGTTGCACTAATCCTGTTGAGAAATGAATTTACTGAGTCTATACCATTAAAGATGGGGAAGTATCTTACCTTTGTGCCAATCCAATTGTCCCGACATATTGTAGCGCAACGTCTAGCATTGATCTCATATCCGCCCTACTTCCAATTGTCACAGATGACTTCTGAGCCAACCTTTGAACTCTAAATGCTTCTCCAGCTAACAGATCCTTCAGTTGTTTAGTTTATGTAATCCTCCCTCTTACCCGTTGTCAGTCTGTAAAGTTGATCTAACATCCCTGGCTCTTCTTTGTCATCTATTGGTTCTATGAATCTGGGTCCCTGATATGGGTCTAGAGGTTGAATCACTATTGCTCCTTCTCCATCAAAAGTCATTAGTTCCTTCTTTAAGTCCATGATGGCGTAATTTTCAAAGGCTTGGTCTATTCTGAGCAGTGTTAGATAAATATCCTTGTCTCCCATAATATTTATTACTTCGAAATTTGCATGTGTCTTTACACCTACTACATCCACTTCTATATCCTCCGGTATCCCAATTGGAAGTATCCAATATTGATTCACCATTCGCAACTGGATTGGTGAGAATGTCAACTAAGGTTCCCCGGTGCTTCCCACGTCTTCCTCGGTAGGATGTTGACATCAGAGCCAAGATCTAGAATAATGTCCTTGATCTGAAATCCTGCGATCTGAGCATCAATTCTGAATTCTTTGATTATTCTCTTCTTGTTTCTTCATACTCTTCTGGTGTGCCTTTCAAGAAAGTTAGCAGAGATTGTTCCTCCCTTAACCCCCTCCTCTAGGATGGCTACCTTCAGACTTCTCCGCAACTACCCCAACATTTAGTCATCGTTCGTGATCTGCAAGAACGACCTAAACCATTCCTTGATAGGTTGGACAGTTACGGAGTGTGGAAGGTCCAGGATCTTATCTCTATGATACTTTGTCTGCCCCTATTGTAGTCTTGTGCCTTAAGCCAGATTGTCAAACATTTTTTGTTTCCTCCTTGTAATATTGTTTCTGTTTCTCGGGGTCATAAGGGCGCTTTGGAGAGGCCAATTGGATGATTGTGGGTTGGTATGAGGTTCCTCGATTAGCTCCAGCCTTTTTGCCTCTGTGTGTAACTATATTAATATTGGATAGTGGGGTTGCCTCTATGACCCTTGGCTCTGCGTTGATCAAATTCGCTCCCCTCTACCTGTACCGCTCCTCCCATCTTGCAATCATATCCAGACAATCCTTCATTGCATGTGCATTAACCTTGCACTGACAGCACCACGGCCTCCTTCGTAGAGAGGGAAATCCCATGCAACATGCCCTTCTTAGTCATAGTTGTAACAGCGCACTGGGCCCCTACCTCCTGCCCTTCCGCTCCTTGTTCCTCCTCCTCGCCCTCCTCGAGCAGTCTCATTGACTCGGAAGGTTGAGAATTCTAACCTATCTGCTAGAGTGTCCAGCGCTCTACACTGATCAATGTGGTGAGTAGTGGAAACACAAAACTCACAATATATTTTATTTGGAACATTAAAATACTTTTGCAATATCAGGCACAGACGAGGAGGGTGTCCATACCCCCTGCATACTTCATGGTACTCTGGCTGGTTGTGGCCATGATACACTCTTGCGATCCTACCACCGCAACTCCCATTATGGGTGTAGGCCTAGGTAGTCCCCGTGGAGCAGACATGGCACCCATGCCCTGCAACCTCGGGCATTTTGTGGCAACATGACCTTCCACCAAGCAATTTGTGCACCACACATTTGGCCTCATCAAGCGGGCGGGTTGCAGATCCTTCAACTTCTTTGTTAGACTTGCAATTTGATGTTGAAGACCCAAGATAGACGGATCATTCGATGTTTCTCCCCAACGGCCACTTCTGCCACTTGTTAGTAGACTCTTTCTCCGCAAAATATCCCAAAAACAAAGGCCCCGACACTTTTTTTCTTGATATATTTATGATATTTAAGCCCTTATGAATCTAAAAAATCGGTCATCAATATTATGATATATCTTCTCTCCAATTCCACAAGTATGACCAAAATTTGATATACCAATTGAAAGTTATGATCACTTTCCAAAAATTTATTGATTTTTGGTCTCTTTCCAAGAGCAACCTTGTAGAGCGTGCCATGTGTCAAAATATGCAAATATAATTATGAAATTTTCACCTATAGTACTTATGTGTGTCTCTTAAGATCTTATTCCACGGTTTCAAAAATCTAAAAAAAATATCATACCAAAACGAAGCTAACCTATTTGATATTGATTTTAAGATCATTCAAAAACCCTCAACTCCATTAGGAATATCTCTTAATGTGTAGTGAAAGAAATTATGAAAATTGTATCATATGTACCTAAAGATATATCCTCCATCTCCTCAAAAGTTCACGATCTGAAACATCCATGAAAATAAGTTCTAATGAAAATTTCAATTGACATGTTTGAAACTAATTTCAAGGGCATTGAGTACAAGTAAGTTCCTCATAGCATATCTTTTAAGGTACAACAAACCAAAGTACGTAATTTTTATCAAAAGTACCCAGTTATCTCACCTTTACCCCCTCAAAAGTTCATGTTTTGAAACATCCCTAAAAATAAATTATAGACAAAATTCTAAATTGACATGTTTAAAATTGACTTGGGAGCATTCAGAAACCCTAACTTCCAAAGAAAATATCTTTGAAAGTTTAGAAAACCAATATGCTAGATGTTCCCCGAGATTTCTCTTCAATATAACCCAAAATTCACCATTTGAAACATCCCAAAAGAAATGTTATAGCAAAAATACCAAGATGACTTGTTTGAAGCTGCAAATCCCTGGGATCTTAAACTCTCATACCAAATGTTATGAACCTTTGTCTTTCAAAAGGATAAAAAACCAATAATTGTTCCAAGAGGCGCTCTCCAGGCTAGTATGGTATAGATGTTGTAATGTGCTAATTAACATTTTGACTCGATCAAATTACATAAAAATAAAAAATAAATTAATTAATTAATTAATAATTATATTTATAATTTAATTATAATTAGTAGTTAAACTAGCTTAGATCTAACTCCAAGGATTAGCTCAATTGGTCAAGTTCCCGTCATTAGAGAACCTTGCCAATGGGAGGTCATGGGGTCAATTTTCCTCAAGAATCTTGGGGCTAGCTAATGAGCACTCTCCATGCTAGTATGGTAGAGATATTGTAATGTCATATCTAACATTTTGACTCGATCAAATTACATAAAAATAAAATTAAAATTAATTAAAAAACATAACATTTATAATTTAATTATAATTAGTAATTAAACCAACTTAGATCGAACTCCAAGGGTTAGCTCAATTCGTCGAGTTCTCATCATTAAAGCTCCTTGCCAATGGGAGGTCATGGGATCAATTTTCCTTAAAACTCTTGGGGTTAGCTAATGAGCCAATAGGAAGTGATACCTTTGAGTGGATCTACCCAGATAGTTTATGTGGACGTAGTGGCCATTGATCTTCAGTGTTTGTGAATCACATTGTAAAACAAAAACAAAAAAAACAACCCAAATCTATCTTAACTATAGATCTACCAAAAGCCAAGAGGGATCACATCTCTTGAGATGCAAACCTCTTTTAGAGTGAAAAGAGATTTGATGATGCAAGAGTTTTCTAAATGAAAAAAAGACCTAGGAGGTCTTTTCATTTCTCTTAATTAAATTTAAGCTAAATTTTTTGTAAATAAAATATAGGTGAGAGTTTAGTTATAAAATAGAGATTTGATTCTATAAATTATTTGAGAAACGAGGAGAGAATTCCTTCATTGACATATGAGGGAAATTTGTTAAGGAATTGGAGAAAATAATGTGCATATTATCCACATAGTTGGGTCATAGCAAGAATCAAGGATTATTACGAGATCTTAGCAGGATTTTTGGATCTAATAAGATTGTAGGAGTTATTTAGGATATGAAACTAATTTTGGTTCAGATCTACTTGTATAAATGTATGTAATCCTATTAAGCGTGTTAGAGTAGGAGGGAAGAGGGTGAGAGATGTGGAGAAGAGTGAATTAGAGTGTGTGAAAGAAGGCTAGCGCAATGAATGTCCATATTGTAAATCTAGCCAATTGTACTTAAATTTCATATTAATGAAGATTGTTTCAATTATGATTGCAATTGTCATGTGTGTATGTGAATTAAGTTTGGTATGTGTAGGATGATTGTTGCATCAAATTTTGGTATCATAGCCTTGATCTTTCTATTATAGTCTTCCATGTGAAGGCGATGAATAGTGTATGAAGCATTGCAACCATCTATGTGTTGATTCTATGATTCAAGGCTTACATCCAGTGGTGAGAGATATGAGAAAATTTGTGGAACAAGATCTTACTACATTGCATAAGTTTGATACATTGATTAAACATGATTGATACATTGCAAATTTCATTGTTATAGAAACAATAGATTCAGATAAGATTGTTGCCCCTGAGAAGATTGGATCTTGGGTGATAGAGGTTGTGTGTAAGACTACGTTGCAAACCTGAAGAGGAGAGACTGCATTTCAAAACCAAAGAGGAGCCAACACTTGAACAAAGAGTTGTGAAGCTTAGAGGTTTGCGTGGTATTGCATACAGCGTGCTTGAAACCAAGTGTAAGGAGTCAAGTGTGTAAAAGCTAAGCTAAGAGGAGCCAACGTACATAACTAGCCAAGGAGGATGGATCAATGCTAGAGGGTGTAGTCACAGTGGATTGTGGATCTTGAGATCAATTTTTTAGGACAAGATTTAGTTTTGTGTGTGAAAGAAAGTGTCCAGGCCAAGGGCATCTATTGGAATGAGATCTGGTGGCAATATGTGTGAAAATATATGACCAAGCATGAATCTGGCGTAGCATATAAATTGAACAATGCGACAAGGCGTTGTTATCGAGGATGAGTAGGAGGTAAGTTATTGTGCATTCCATCTATTTCATGCAAAATCAACTTAAATGGTGAACCAAAAAAAATCTGAAGCGGAGAATATTGATCTGAAGGGAATATCGTTCTCAAAAGTTATCTTGTGTTAGCTTGAGCACCAAGCTATATTTTGTTTTGTAAATTGTGAGTTAAATTTGTTGCAAGGAAAATACATTTGTGGTCTTGATCTAGGAATAAAACGATACTGAAAAGAAAATCGTGCAAAGGAGAACGAGGGTCTCAAGTGATATTGTGATAAAGGGCGCATTATTATAGCCAAGAAACAATTTGAATTGTTACATAGCCTGCGTGGATGAATTCTGATATAGAAGTTGCATGGAAGAAGCATTGACCAGAGGCAGAGCTTTGGTTTCTGGTGTTGAAGCGACCAAGAATTCTTCCCGGTGGCTTTGTGTTTCTTCACACTATCAATGGAGTGCTACAGAGAATTCAAGTGTTTGTGCATAGAAGTGATATGAAAACTACGAAAGGCGATGTCAAGGAGAAATATGACGAAGGATCCACCATTGAATTCTCTTACAAGATGTTGAGAGCAGTGTAGAATTCTCTGAATGGAGCATGGAAGGCGTTAAACTTGTAGTGCGAAGGTCGTGGCATGAAGCTTAAGGAAGAGGTTGTCAATGCGGAACGGTTGTTTTGGTGGAGCCATGTGATAACAAGTGTATCTAAGAAAAAAGAGAAATCAATTAAAATATTTATCTGTGATAGAAGAGAGAATGCAGAGATGTCGCGATAACGTGAATACCACGTGAGTCGATGTTGAGCTGCTTAGAAGGATGTCATTTGATGTGATTCATCAAAAATATATTATTATGTCTTCTCTATGATCCCTGTGTAATTTTGTGATTTGTTTCACACAAAAAAAAAAAGTTGTCCCATATACCATTGAATTTTCCCTTCCTATGGAGTGGTCTTAGAAAACTGCATTTCACACTTAGTGCTAAATAAAGCTTATGTAGGGGATCGTTCCTAACGTTGATTTACCATTTTGAGATAGGTGTTCTCAATTGGAACTGTGACTTGCAATCCCAATAGGGATGCAATATTGTGGTAGAAATATTACAATGTCCTCTTCAACAATAAGGAGTTGAGTAATCATAGCACACACCATTCATGTGCTAAAGGTTTCCCATTTAAAATTTGGCATCATTGTGAAGGGACAAGTAGAACAACTTTTTTGGAGGCAATCTTTGGTAGCACGAGGAGCTTCAAGTACACTCTTCCTCATGAATGAATGCAACTTATTAGAATGGTGTGATTTTGAACATGGATCATGGCATTTGGAATCCCAAGGAGGATCACTTGAGTCATATAATAGCAAGCAAAGAAGTCAAACATGAGTATTTATTCATCATTTGGTCATTTAACATTTATTTAGCAAAGGAGTTGAACATGAGTATTTATTTATTTGTTATTTTCATAGTCCAAAGTTTGAGGATAGTAATGTGGAAGCCAAGTTAAAGTCAATGTGGATTTGAAAATAAATTTGAGATTATGTTTTGGGCATAGAATATTGTTTCAAGAACGGCATTAAGAGTCATGGCATAATAGGCTAGAGTTTAATTTCATTTCATTAATCTCAAGTATCAAAATGAGTCAAATGTTGATTGGAAGACATGTTGCTTCACATAGTTCGAGAAGTTTTGCATTATCATTACTTCAGAAGTAACAACAAAAATCATGTGAAGATGAAGCTTGATATCTTATGTACTCCAATATTTAATTAAAAATACATTTTTTGGTGTTATTGTGTCCTAGATCCGCCCGAAATTGGAATAAGGGGATCTTAGGTACACTTGAGTACATTTGTCATAATGTGTGGATTTCTATCAAGTTTTAGACTAAACAAAACAATCAAATCTCATAGTTGATATGTTTCATCATTGCAATGAAGTAACTACTCAAGCATTCAAGACATCAAAAGAATTCAAGCGTGTGAAGTGCAAAGTACAAGCAAGCAAACAAAGCATTGATGATATGTTGTCAAGCAAATGTATAAAAATCATTAAAGGTTAAGCCAAAGGTCAAATTTGAAGTTAAAAGTTTGAATTGAAATAAAGTCAAATTCAAACCACAGTCATATCAAGCCCGTGCAAGAGTTATGTAAGGATGCCTTTGTAGAGAGTCAAAGTCAAATTGTTGATGTAAAAATGAATTCAATACAATCTTGATAGGAGTCGTAGTAGAGGTGAAGTCGAAAGTGCATTGAAATTTGAGTCATTAGTTGTATTGGATGCGTGATCAGTGGTACTCAACACCCAGAAGTCTAGTTATAGTATAAGAATTGTAATGATAGCTTGAAGGCAACTTAGGAAGATTAGTAGCGGAAAGGACCTTGCAACAAATTCAATCAAAGATGGAAGATCTACCAATGACAAAGTATTTGTCTTGCAAATAGCAGCAACACGAAGAGAAATCGTGGTAACTCTTATAACAGAGAGAAGAATAACTTACTTTTAAGGAAGAATAGAAGTTGGCGAGACTGCTCCATAAGTTGCAGATGTGGGAAAAATTGTTCAAGGAAAGAGTAGGTGAAGCTCTTGAGAGAGCAGAAGCCCAAAGGAGCAAAGAAAGCTTAGAAGGTTTAGTAAAATAACCAGTGTTACCAAAAGGCCAAGTTTAGAGAGAAGCTTCATGAGGTACTTGTAGCGAGGTGAAAATGACTTGCTATTGCAGAGGCTTAGTGCAATTCGCAAGTGAACAAAGTGAAGTTCACACAAGGAAAAGTGAAGATGGCTACTGATAGCCATGACAAGGGTTTGAGTGAAAACTACAACAGGATGGAGGAAGATGTTAAGGAAAATGACATGAAGGTGGAGATGATTCAAGAGGAAATTGACCAAGAAATAGCTAAGATCAAAGTACAACTTAGTGTAGTAGAGGAGTTGCTACAGGAAAATGCAAGAATATGTGGATGGCGAATAAAGAAGCAAGTGAAATGGCTTATTAAGAAATTATTTGCAAGGAAACTAAGGAAAAAGATGAGGCACCTAATGAGAGCCTGGTTGAAGGAAGAGGAACTCCAAATAGTCGATTACAAGGAAAAAGAAGCTTACTATTGTGAATGAGAACAAGGACCATTTCTTGGGGAAGATAATGATGAGGAAGACTTAGATCAGCATGAAGACTTTAAGACATCGACATCAACGGAGGATTTCTGCATGCATGCAGATATTGTAGGTACCAAAGGTGAAGGACAATCACTAATATAGAAAGAGCAGTTACAAGAACCTATTGTTGCAGCAAACAGAGAAAGTTTCCTCATGAAGACAGTCAGAGAGAGGAATAGAGATATGAAGAGCAACAATGATATACAATGCTTGAAAAGGAAGTTAAATTGTTAGATAAATTGATGAAAGAACCCATGAATGAAATTTTCTTTCATTCAACACGAGGATGATGGCAAAAATGAGAAGAGTTCAGCATGTGAAGGAAGAGGTGACAACCTTAGCAATGCAAATTTGAATGCGGAATTGAGAATGTTAGAGGAATAGTTAACCAATATGAAGATTAGACTACAAGGAGAAGCTAGGAAGCATGAAGAGGAAGTAATTAGCAAACATCACCAACATATTGTAAAAGATGAAGTAGAGGATGAAGAGGAAACGAATTCACATAGACAAATAGTGCACCACATATTTGTAGAAAATTGTGAAGGAAAGAAAGCAACTATTTATATTACTGAATAGGATCTTTGCATATGTGATATAGATGTAGAGATACAAAGGAGCAGTGTTAGCAACATGAATCAGCAAAGGAGTTTGTCAAACATCAAGACTGATGAGTTATATATGTTGGATAAGAAATCACCTAAAAGAATGCATACTAAAATGAAACCGACAATCAACAATAGAAATCAGTTGACCACAAGAGAATGTACTAGCGAGGAAATGGAAGCTCTGTGGAATAAAGTATGGAACTCATGAAAATCGAGAATAACATAATCGCATCAACAACGAATGAAGAAGTTCAACATCAAAATGCAAGACACTAAAGATGATCATAACAACAAAACATATGGGCAACAACAAAATAAAATATGGGATCTACGAGGTGAAAGAAAATACAGTGGATGCGCATGCAATTAGAAAATTCAGATGAAAAGTACAACTCGCATAAATAAGTCTCATGAACAGGAGTCTATGAATTCTTTTTACTTGGGGAGTTTGATGTAGAAGCATTCTACATGGAAAAAGACATAGGAGGTATTTCCATTTCTCTTAATTAAATTTAAGCTAAATTTCTATAAATAAAATATATGTGAGATTTTATTAATAAAATAGCAAGTTGATTCTAGAAATTATTTGAGAGATGAGGAGAGAATTCCTTCACCGACATATAAGAGAAATTTGTTAGGGAGTTGGAGAAAATAATGTGAATATTCTCTACATAGTTAGGACATAGCAAGAATAAAGGATTGTTAAGAGATCTTAGGAGGCTTTTTGGGATCTAAAGAGATTATAGGTGTTGATTTAGGATCTGAAACTAATTTTGGTTCACAGCTACTTGTATAAATGTATGTAAGCCTATGAGGCATGTTAAAGTAGGAGGGAAGAGAGTGAGAGATGTGGAGAAGAGTGAATTAGAGTGTGAGAGACTGTGAGGGAGAAGGCCAGGGCAATGAGTGCCAATTGTACTTAAATTTCATGCTAATGAAAATAGTTTCAATTATGTCTACAATTGTCGTGTGTTTGTGAATTCAGTTTGGTATGTGTAGGATGCTTGTTGCATCATTTGAACCCTCTCAACAATTGGTAAATTCGAAGTTAAGATTGATCTAGGTTGGTTATAGTCCTCTTCAAAGGGAAAGCCTCCTTTACAATGAATACAATGTACAAAACAAGACGTGATGACCTTAAGACCATGTCTCCTTAATGTACATATAGGAGAAAATGTGTACACAAAAATATAGCAATAAAAATGTAACCACATAACATCCAAGGCTCTATAAGGGGTTTTAGGGTTAACATGAGGCTTATATAGTGATTAACAATAATATAAATTGGGGCACATTTCATCATCCATCAATAACAAAAGTAGTTGGTGCATTAAATAAACCAAAATGCATGACCACCATTCATACAAGCCTTGTCTTGTCTTTCAAGTGGTAATATAGGCATCTTCTTATTTAATGTATGCTCAGTGGTATCTTGATTTTACATCCAATTTGGTGAAGTACATAGCATGTTGCAACTCATCTAACAACGAAAGAAAATTTTAAGGATGGAAATTGGTCTTACAGAGTAGAAAACTTGGCAAATATTTTTTTTAACAAAAAAAACGAGTTTTTCTATTAAAATCTATGCCCATTTGTAGCTATTACTTGGGTAGTAGTTACATTGATTCATCTGATCGTTGGTCCCCTAGAGAGGATCTTTCTATGATTACAAAAATACTATATTGGAAACCAACTATTGATAACAGAGTACATGCGAAAAAGCTTTACGAAATTGGCTAAGGAGCAAAACACATTTGTGGAGGGAATACATCAAAGATTTGTTTGCTACTTCATGCATTTCTCTTTTTAGTCCTTACATCTATATTGCTTTGGTCTCAATTTAACAAGTGAAAAAGTTTCATTTTCTCTTCTCTTGTTGAACATCTCTTTTCTGAGCATAGATTACATTGCTCGCTTTGTTTCGATTGAATCTTTGCATTTGGTTTGAAAGTATTTCTTGTTATCTTGCTTTCCATTTGATTGATGTTTGGGTGTTTGGAAATGTTCATTGAAATGTTTATGTGAAAGATCCATTTTAGCATTCCATTGAAGAAAATACATCATTCTAGTTTGTTTAATTGATATATTGCATTTAGTAGCATCATTAAAAGCTAGAGTTACATCATCATGAGCATTTGAAATGAAATGAACTTCTTTTACTTTTAAGAGGAACAATTGAAGTGCATTTGATAGGAAGGAGTAGGAAGCAGAAAGAATTTTCATTATTTTGTTTTAAAAAGCGAAGTAGTGAAGAGTCATCTTACTTTCGATTGCTTGTTTTTTTCTCTTCTCTCAATTAGTGTAAGAATTCATCAGATTGAAAGGTTTTTGTCTCATATAGTTGCACGTAAGATTTTTTCAATTCACATCGATAGGGCCTAAAAACTAAGACTTAATTTCAAGATAAGCTTTTAAAATATATTCAATTAACCTAAGGTGCATTTGAAACTAAACACTCACATTTATGGGTCTAGGCTAGAGATGTGTTCCAGAGTCTTTAAACCTAGTATCTATCATTTGCTTCGGCATTAGACATCGCTAGTACAGACTTGTGCTCCCCGTACCGCTGTGTATATAAAGGGAGACCCCACTAGGTTTGTAATCCTTTATGCATAGGAAGCCGAATCTATTGCCTTGTAAACATGATACATCGAACACAACATTCGGGGAGATTGCCTATCCGTACTTCTCGGTTCGCCTGGAGGTATTATGCAGTTCATGGTTACCTGGCAATCCATTTTGTCTAGATTATCCTAAGAAGTCATTTTGGTCTTTTTGACTCTTTAAATTTAAAATATCATCGAGTACTTTTCCTTTCAAGCTCGTTCAAATCAAAAGTGACTAGAGTCATCTTTGCCTTTTTCTCGACTCTTAAAACATGAAAAGGAATCAGTCTATTTCAGCGTCTTAAAATGTTTTTTTCCCATGATCACATCACATTCCTGATAGTTTTATTCTGGACCACATCATGAGTATATCCCTAATATATTTTAAAAGACTTGAAATTAATATCTCTTCTCTTTTGTTTGAGACAAAGTCATCATGGCTGAACCATCAGGTTTGCCTCATTCCTCTTCCTCTCCTCCATCTAAAGGGTCATCTGGAGAAGCTTTACCTAAACTTCCGCAGTCGCTCGAGGATCAAGCTGTTGAACTTGGAATTGTTCTGAGTATTCAACCTTTGTCTTCTCGTCTGCCTCTGTCAGATACTGGGTCACCTTACGATAATTCTATCCAAACTCTTGAGAGTTCGCAGGCTTTTAATAGTCTGCGAGGGCTGGTTTCAGACCCTTTTGTGGTATCTCCACAACATCCTTATAGTCCATACAATCAGCCTACTGTCCCGTTGGAGTTGTCTCCTCGTTCATCTTCGGCTCATTGCCGATTGTTTTCTATGGAGTCAGAAGGTGAAATTTTGGTCTCCTCTCTAAGTTAGTTGGAAGTTTATTCTACTCACACTCCTCAAGTGGGTGACGAGCAGGAATATGAGTTCCCTCCAAAAGGTTTCTCTTATACAGGTAGCATCCCGTCTAGTGTTTATCTTAAGTTAGTGAGCCATTTTTTCTACATGGTTATACCTCTCTAGCTAAGTTAGTTTTGGGCAACCCTCGTGACTCGTCATTATATCATAATCCTATCTGGTCTTTTGGTGCTATGCCTAGCTCAAGTCCGTTTGTCTAGAACACGACCTCTCGACCAATGGTATGAACTACAGTCACTTCAATTTCAGTTCAACCTACCATTTCATATCCACTCGTTTCATTGTTTCAACCGACTCTTCCGGTTCAACCGATGATCTCAAGTCAGGTCTTGGTAAGTTCTTCTACCCCTCCAATGAGTGGACAGGCTGTGCCACCACCTGGGGTCAAGACTCTAATATCTCCATGATATTAGGCCAAACCAATGTGAATGGATCACAAACTCACATGATTGGAATGAATCAACCTTTTTATGGCATTATTCCTAACCTTGTTGATCTATCCGAGTAAGGTAACATACAATACCAACAACCTTACATGGCTTAGGTTCCATTCCAACCGATTTATGTCCCATATGGTTCAAAAGCCTTGGTGACCCCATCTTACATTCCTCAAGTTGGACCTTATGTTCAGGCTTGGCCAATCCACTATGCTTAGTGGATATGGCCTGATTCAATTTGGGAACTATCCAGGAACTGTCCAGCTACCTTTGCAGCAATAAGGGAAACCTTAATTGTAGCAAGGGAAAGAATTGAAACAATAAGGACAACTTCTACAACTGCAAGGGAAACCTTAGCAATAGTCACAGAAATCTTTGCAGCCACGGACACAGTTTTTTCAACAATCCTCCCAACCTTCATCCTTGCAAGGCCAACCTTTGCAATAACAGGGGCAAGCTTTGCAGTAGCCATAAGATCAGCTTGTGCAGCAACAAAGCCAACCTTTGTAGCAGCCACAAAGATAGCCTTTGCAGTAGAAAATCCAACTTTTGCAGCAGCAGGCCGTAAATGCATATTAGAAGGGTCAGCCAATTCAAGGCCAAGGTCAACCTTTGCAAGGTCAAGATCAACTCTTGCAGTATCATGTCCAAAATCCTTATATCCAAGGGAAACAGGTTCAAAATCTTTATGTCCAGAGGCAACAAGTTCAAAATCCCTATGTCCAGGGTCAACAATTTCACAATCCTTACATCCAAGGCCAATAGGCTCAACAGCCTTTTAACCCATATGCCTATCAATGACCTATGATAGGACATTATCAAGTCTACCCAAGACAAAATCCTCCCTATGGGAAAGGTAACCTACAATGGGGGAAAAATCAAATTCCATATGGAAAAAATCCTCCACTTTGGAGGAAAAATCCTTACCAACAAGGATGGGTTCCACAGTTTGGGTCTACTCAAATACCCCCATTGTCTTTTAATATGAAATTTCCTTTCTTGGCCACATTTGAATTGCTAGATGTGTCAAGGAATACTAATGATCATACACTTCATTCACCTTAACAACCTCCAATTTCGACCAAATTTCCAAGTGATTGCCCCAAATTTGAAGGAAAAGAAAAGGAGGATCCACAATCCCACATGATGACATATCACGTCTAATTCTCCTCCAATTCCTACATCGATGATTCTATCCGTCGCCGAATTTTTCAAAGAACTCTCATAGGGGCTGCAACGAAATGGTACATCAAATTGCCTTGAGGTACTTACATTGACTTCAACACTCTCGTGACGGATTTCCTCACTCATTTCCAACTGCCAGTTCGTTATGAAATTGGCACGTATCTACTTACATCACTTAAGCAAGACACCGTGACCCATATCTTCGATCACATCCATGAATGGAGACGTCAGTGTCACCTAATCAAGTTTGAAATCGCTGATCAGTTGCTGATAGAATGTTATGAAACAAGCTCAAGAAAAGATAGAAAAGATAGATCAACGCCTTAGAATTCAGCCTCTTCGAGGAGGCAACCTCCTTTACATTACATAAATGAACAATTCTTGGATGATACAAACGAAAAGACCTCCTTTATATATATAGGAGTCTAGGGGGTCATAACATAATTAGAGCCGACATAACAATAATAATGTAAGGGCACAATAATAACAATGGGCTTCTATGGGGCACAATAGTAACAATATGGGCACTACATGGGTACATCAAAATAATAAGTGGGTTTTACTAATAATAATAAGGGGTTACACTAGTAGTATATGGGCCTAACATGCCCCTCTCCTTCAAAAAGCGTTGTCCTCAACGCTTGAGTAGTTCTTGATGCTTCTGTATAAAATTCTTGTCCTCCCATGTGGAATCTTCAGCTGGTAAGTTCTTCCACCTGATGAGATACTCTAAAATTGATCGATTTCGTAGTTGTCGGGTTCTTGTTTCTGTGACTGCTCCAGGTTCCAATATGATTTTTCCTTCCTCTTCAATTTCTGGCAATATTGTTTGAATTGGGATCTTTTGCAACTTTTGAATAAGTGGCCATACTTCTTCATTCTTCTTCCATTCATCCCTTGCTCATTTATCCAATCTGATTTGATAATAGGAATAGCACAAAACAATGCTTCCACATCTTCATCCTTTCTTGAGAGTGCATCTGCAACAAAATTTTGCTTCCACTTTCTATAGATGATGTCAAAGTCATAACCCAACATATTTGTCACACTTTTTTTTTGTTCTTCTAAAGATAATATTTGTTCTAAAAATTATTTAAGACTATCATGATCCATTTTTGCCTTGAAGTGTCTTCCCATTGTGTAAGGTCGCCATTTCTTAAGTGCATGTAGTATTGCCAACATTTCCTTCTCATAAATAGCTTGCTTGAGATGTAGCAATAAAAATACCCAATCACCTATATTAAAACATTTTTCACTACGATGTTGATCTACTTGTTGTTTCATTCGATTTTGTACCAAAGTGGTGCTATCCTGTAAAAGTTGGAGAACTTGTTGTTGATGCTCGATGTGATCTTTCACTGCTTGAACCTTTTTCTTCTTGATATGTCCTTCTTTAGAGTTTGAGGAGTGGTAATTTCTTCGAATCCTTTACAATATATGGTCGGATTCATTTTGTGATGCTCGATGTGATCTTTCACTTCTTGAACATTTTTCTTCTTGATATGTCCTGCTATCTTGATAGTTTGAGGAGTGGTAATTCCGACCAATGAATTACAAGACATGGTTGGATTCATTTCTTCTTTCTCGATGTGATCTTTCACTTCTTGCACCTTTTTCTTCTTGATATGTCCTTCTATCTTGAGAGTAGGAGTGGTAATTCCGACCAATGAATTACAAGACATGGTTGGATTCATTTCTTCTTTCTCGATGTGATCTTTCACTTCTTGCACCTTTTTCTTCTTGATATGTCCTTCTATCTTGAGAGTGGTAATTCTTGCCAATGCTTTACAAGATATGGTCTGATTCCTTTCTTCTTTCTCTGGGATGGGGTCCTAGTGTATATCCTCTTGT
>APFE030917428.1:283683-347173 GCA_000404065.3 Pinus taeda | reverse complement strand
CTATTGTTATTATTGTGCCCTTACATTATTATTGTTATTCGGCTCTAATTATATTATGACCCCTTAGAATCCTATATATAGAAAGGAGGTCTTTTCATTTGTATCATCCAAGAATTGTTCATTTGTGTAATGTAAAGGAAGTTGCCCCCTTGAAGAGGCTGAATTATAAGACGTTGATCTATATTTTATATCTTTTTGTGAGTTGGTTCCATAACAAGAAACCTACAGGATGATCATATAGGAATTACACGAAACCTACAGGATACAACCGAGAGCTAATTATGAGGTGTTGGAGGTGTTGGGAAGCTTGGGATAGGTGTGTGATGGGTGGAATGGAGTGTTAGAAGGTCTAGGAGCACTCAAGAGTCAATATCCAAGATAAGAGATGGCTAGATTCGCTTAATGGATTTAGGAGAATTTCAATGAAAAATCATGAAAAACTAGTGAGGGTGATGGTGAAACAAGGGATGACTAAGGTGGATGAAGTGGAAAGTGGCTACTGGTTATGAAGTCTTGGTCTCCTCCTGAAGTACCTGCTCTTCTTAAAACATGTGTGTCTTCCAAAAACTATGCAACAAGATACATTTTCATAGACTAGAAAAGCATGAATCAATTTCCTATATTATGCATGAAGAAAGTTGTTGAAGGGAATGAAAACATCAGTGAGATCTTATTGCAGAAATGGAGATGGGAAAAGATGACAATGGAATCTACCTTGCAACATTAACCAACTACTGAACTAAAGACAACAAACTCCAAAGCTCATACAAGAACTAGAAATCTGTGCTTTTGGGGTTGCTGAAGGGTCTCTTCCTCAAGTCATGGTCCCAGAGGAAGGAAGTGAGGCTGAGACACCTGCTGACAACCTTGTGGTGATCCTTTTTCTCCTTGCTAACCTGCTACTTGAAAGAAGTCACAAATGGAAGCAAGCCATCACACAACCATTCTAATCTACATTGTTTGTAATGGAAATGCATCGACTAAGAAAATTAACAATTAAGCTATGAATCTACACTAGCATACATGTACAATAAAGATAAGCCTTGGATGCTAGGGTTGGGCCCTAACCCAAGAGATTTAGCCCTCTGAGTTAACTCAGTGCTGGCTCAAAACAAAACTCATTCTTATTACCAAAACAACAGATTACATAAAAAAAATTGTCACAAGTCTTGCAGCTCGAAAATAGAGTAGAGTTTTACAATCAAAATCCAAATCCTACTGAGTTCCTAGGCCTCTCTACTTATATATCTGAAATTTCCAATGACTTCCTTAAAATTAGGAAGGCTCAGCTTCCAAACTCGAGATAAACTAGTGCTTTGTCTTTCACTTGTTTGACTGCCTTCTAGTCCTCATGATTTGGTTGTTTGCAGTCTGAGCTGATGGAGGAATATTTGAATGGAGGGGCAGTAAATGAGGAGGATTTACCTCCTATAAACCCTTTCCCTTGTCCCATTTGATTTTTGACCTTGGTCTTTACCAAAATTCCTTATTTTTATCCTTTATTCCTGCATTAAATGTACATTAGACCACAAAACAAAATTTTACACTCTAACTCATCTCATAAACAAAATATAATCAAAAGTATGCAATAAGTTATGAGAATAGTTGGTTTGACTAAGATAGGAGGTGAATTAAGGCCCATATAATTACCCAATGATGAGGCTCATCATCACTCCCCTACTGAAAGTGTTACTCATCCTCTGAGAAACTTAGTCAATATCCATATCCTTCATGGCTCTGGTAGCCTCTCTGAGATCCCATGCCTCTGTTGTGGTCTCCTCCTCTTGTTCATAGAAGCCTGCTTTATTTTCTACCTCTTCCCACTGCCTCATTTCTTCTTCTTTTTTTCTCCCTTCTAGCATCCCTAAGAGTAGTGGTGGACTGAGTTTTAGGCCTATCCAATTGACCTTCAACTTTTGCATAGATTGCTTATACATAGGTGTCATGTTGAGTGCCTCTCTCAACCTTTGAGGGGAGTGATATTGTCTTATCTTTAAGCTATATGGCAATGTGTTCCATCTCCTTAGGCAAGCATGTATACTATCATCTCCTAGAAGCCTAAACATTTCCTCAAATGTGAATTCGCTTGCTCTTGGGTAGCAAGACATCTAGGTGCTAGCTGAGGATCATTTGTAATCAAATTATGGGTACTGATGAGGGCCATGGGATTTGATTGTTTAGCTCTAATCAAAATAGGTTCAGTTTTCTCTCTTGCCAATATCCTTTTCATCTCTATAGCTCTTGACTCCTCATGGTTCATCCATGATGCCAAAGCCATTAATTGTAGATCTCCTAGCTTGGCATTAGGGTCCCAAACATTCATGTATGTGAGTGCCATGTTGTGCAAATAAAACTTAGCCATTTTGGCCCTATCCTCTAGTGTACTTTGATAAAAAAGATCAATAAACTACATGTAGTCCTGAAATGGCATGGTTACCCTCTGTTATATTCCCTTCTTCCTCTTTGTCTTTCTTGTCTTCTTCTTCTTGTAGATCGTCATCATCTCTATCAATTTCCTCCTTACTTTCATCCTTTGTTTCTTCATCATCCTCCTTCTCTTCTCCCTCTTCTTCTTCATCTTCATCATGTTCCTTTGTATCAGCTCCTTCTTCATCCATATAATCCTCATCTCCTTTTTGTATCTTCTTCCTCCTATTTTACTTCCTCTTCACTGACGTAGGTCTAACATCATAAGTGAGAGCTTTGATTTCATCCTCTACTAGCATGTCTTTGAAAATTGACCATGTTATAGGGGTTCTGAGGTGTTGGAGGGAATATTCAATGAGGATCCTAATCAACCCATGGTGAGCTAATTGTTGGGAACTCCCCTCCTTCACTTTGATGCTTGAGTCTATGAGTCATTGAAGCAAGAAATATGGTATGTCGAGCCTTTGGTGAGGGGGTGTTTCTACTCCAAATATTAATTCTTCAAGGATCCTGAAATGATAGCCATAGACAACACTATATCTACCCTCACATGAGATGTATTTGATTAGTTGGTAGCCTACCTCACTCCATCGATATGGAAAACATTCCCTCCTTACTCCATTTTTGTCCCTAGTGGGTTCTTCACCTTCTAAAAAGAATTTTCTTTTGGCAACATAACTATCTCCTTTGCCTTATTTTTTCCATGGGATTCCTAGGGGAAGTTTGGTGACCCTGTTGATAAGCTCAGAGGTGAGATCTATAGTGAGGCCCCTTATTACAATAGTGGCATGGATTCTATTGTGCGGAGCGAGGGAGAGAGCAAATTATTGAGCCACCTCATCATCATACCCTCTGAATTTTTCGAAAAACCCCATCCAATTATGTCTTGTGAAGATTTCAAGCACTTGGGGGTGTTGATGGATTCTCACAGTGTTTGTGGGCTCTCTCCTATTAAACCCTCCTATCATCTTGTTGGTGAAGCTTGAGGGAAAATGAGAGGATTGAAACAATTTTTCAAATGCAGGAGCAAAAAAGAGTTGACTGTGTATTTAATTCCCTTCACACAATTGCTAAATTCACTCAAATTTAGAGTATCCTTGGTTCATTTACTTGCAAAGGGGAATGTAATTTTAGAGCCTACCTCTTTAGACTGGTTGCAGTGGCCAACTCCCATGATATCCCTTCTGAACTCTTCTCTACCAATCTTGTAGACAGTCTCTGTGTATCCTGTAGGAATTCTTGTGGATGCTCTTGTAGGAATTCCTGTGCGACGAATGATGGATATTTGCTTTCAGTGGGTGGCCTGAGTTATGAGAGCGACTTGAGTGAGGGAGTCTCGAGGAGGTGAAATGCATGAATGCATGGAAATGATGTTTTATTTCCTCTTATGGTGATTTGGGGTGAGGTAGTGTGCTGGAAGCAAAGGTATGTTGCCATTTTTGGATTGTTGGTCCCCACTACAACCTCATCATTTCCTACTCCTCGTAATCAACTCCCACCTCGTAGATTCATAGTTTAACCGCTTTTTGTCCTACTCCTTCTCTATCTTTGAGTTGACTACAGCCATGTGTGAGAGGACTCCCAGTTGTGCATGTGCTGACTGAACGAAGGTGGCCAAGTTAACTGGCCACCTTTTCATGTATAAACCAACTATCTCGTAACCCTTGCAATTTTTGACTACATGATGCATATGAGAGAGCGAGAAGGATACTTACTTGTGGTTTCAATGTTATGATGTAGTTGTCAAAGACCAGAGGTGTTGCTGTGTATATTTGTTGCATGCCATTCTTCTTCCTCCTCTTGCTGTCTGCTAATGGTTTCTCTGTTTTTGCAGGTATTTGTGCTTGAAGATCTGATGTTGCTACTTTGGAGCTCTTGGATCATCCTAGTGAAGACTTGTTGCTGATGTGATTGGCATTCTGTGGGATAGGCTACTATAGGATTTCCTATAGGATGTCCTTTAGTTGCTTCTCCCTCAGAATTCTTTAATCATTTTTCTTGTTGGGTTGTGAGGATGGTGACATGGATGGAAAGAATGAACGAGAATGTGGAGAGAAAAGGATACTCAGGTGATCCTCTTTACTCCTCTTTTTTTTCTTTGAAGACTAGAAGAAAACTATTGAAACTGATCGTTTTTTTTTTTGAATGGTGAGTGCAGGGATGATGATGGTGGACAAGGTGAGGTGCTAGATCATGAATGGGGTGAATTTTAGGGACCTAAAAAGTCCATCATTTGCCTTCAAATTGCTTCATGTAGGATTTCTGGGTCACTGTAATTCCTACAAGATCATCTGTAGGTTTTTAGGGGATCTTGTAGAAAACATAGTCTTTGCATAAATCGAAGCAATGGACTGGAAAAATGACAAAAAATATGGAGGGATGCATGGTAAGGAGTGAATAAAATGAATATGTTGGTGGCAAGGGTCTCCTTGGGATCCTCTTTTTCTCCTTGATTGTCCTTCTTGCCCACCTGTAAATGGAAATTTCATGATAATTTTTTTTTTTGAAAGACAACTAGGCTGCCTCAGAGAGGTTTTCACCCTAGTTGTTTTCCCTAGGCTCCTTAAGAAAGGTTTTCACCCATGGATCTTCTTATTCTCCTTTTCCTTTTGTTTTTTTTTTCTCTCTTTTGTTTTTGTCATCACTGGGCCGCCTCAAGAGGTTTTCAACCCAAAGATGGGACTCAAGCGCCTCATGGAGGTTTTCACCTGAGTCCTTATTTTTTTTTCCTCAGTGATTTGATGAGGGAGGAGCTGGAACTTGCTCCACTTTCATCACTGTTTTATTGATATCATCAACGAAATCTTGTTTTGATAAAGGCCTCTTGTACATTTTCAACCAATGTCCATTAACAGGCAAAGGAATGGCTTCTTCATCTATGGTTCTGATTTGCACTGAACCATTATCATGGCATCTTCACACAACATAAGGTTTGAGCCATCTTGTCCTAAACTTTCCCTTGAAATATTTATATCTAGAATCATATAACAATGCCTAAACGCCTTCCTGAAATTACTTCTCCTTGATATTTTTATCATGCCGAATCTTCCTTTGAAGTTGAGCTACATCTGTATGTAGGAGGTCCTGCATTCTGAATTCATCCAAACCATTCAATTGGAACAAGCTCTCTTTCTATGCACTGCTGAGATCCAAATCTAGTTGGGTTGCCATCCTTAATGTGTTCTATTCAAATTCAATGGACAACAAGGCCTTTTTCCCATAGACCAACTCATAGGGTGTGAATGCAGTGGTGGTCTTCCATGTGGTATCATAGGCCCATGTGGCCTCAACTAGCCTTTCTGCTCAATCCTTCATGCTAGTTCTCACCACCTTGGTTAAGATGCCCTCCAGTGCTTTGTTGGTCACCTCCACTTGCCCATTAACTTGTGGATGATAGGGAGTGGAGGTCCTATTCTTGATCTTGCGATGGCTGAGCAAGTATTAGATCACGTTGGAGGTAAACTGTCTGCCTTGGTCATTGACCAGCTCTCTAAGGTACCCAAATTTGTAGAATACATTCTCCCTTAGGAACTTGACCACCTTCTATTTTGTTGTTACCTTAATTGCCTTGGTTTTATCCACTTAGTCAAATAATCAGTGCACACAATATTGTATTGTTTTTTCTTTGAAGGAGGGTCAATAGGCCCAATGAATTCCATGCCCCACTTGTCAAATGGCTCAAAAGTCACTTGAGGCTGTAGGGGCATTTCATTTTTTGGAGTAGGCCTTCCCATGCTCTGGCACCAATCACACTGACTAGTGTATTTTTTCACATCGTGATGAAGAGTGGGCCAATAATAGCGTGCTTTTAACACTTTGAATGTTTTCCTCTTTTCTGCAAAGTGACCTCCACAAGGCCCATCATGATAGGTCAGAAGGATGTCAAAGACTTCCTCTTCCCTGACACACCTTCTCAATATTTGACCTGGGCCAAGTTTGAAAAGATTTCCCCCAATAAAAGTGAAGGGGGCGCTTTTCCTGACTATCTTGCTCTTTTCTTTGGAGGACAAGTTTGGTGGGAACTATGCTGACACCAAATAGTTTTCTATATCAGCAAACCATGGAGAGAGAACTGAAATAGAAAATAAGTGCTCATTTGGTAACTGGTCATCCATCATTCCTTCTTCACCTGCAGGCAAATTTACCCTAGATAAAAAGTGTGCAACAACATTTTCCTTACCAAGCTTATCAACAATGGTTAGATTAAACTGTTGTAATAAAAGTAACCATCTTATAATTCGAGCATTCACATTTGGTTTGCTCATTAAATATTTGTTGCAGCATTGTCAAAATGCACAAATGTTTGATAGCCTATAATGTAATGCCTAAATTTGTTTAATGAATGCACAATATTCAGGAGTTCCTTTTCGGTCACTGTATAATTTAGTTCAACCTTTGATAAGTTCTTAAGTAAGAAATAGATAGCATAAGGCAGTTTTTCATCTATCTAACTTAGGGTTGTTCCTATGGCTTTGTGTGAGCCATCAGCATGAATATGAAAGGAAAGGGACCAGTTTGGGCCCTGAAGAATTGGTGCAGTGGTTAACTTATCCTTTAGGATGTCTAAGGCCTCTTGATAGCTTTTTGACCATATAAACTTAGAATCTTTAGCCAACAAACCAAATAAAGGAGAAGCCAACTTGCTGAAGTCCTTTATGAACCTTCAGTAGTATCCAGCTAACCTTAGGAAACTTCTGACATCTCTCTACTTTTGAGGAGGTGGGACCCTTTGTATGATGGCTATTTTGTTTGGGTCCACCTGTAGTCCTTATTGAGATATTGAATGACCTAGCATGGTCCCTGTAGTCATTAATAATTCACATTTTTCAGGACTGAGAGACATGTTCATTTCAATGCATTTGTGTAGTACTTTGCCTAGGTTAGACAGGGCTTCTTGAAAATCACAACCATAAGGTGTAAAATCATTCATATATATCTCCACTGCATCATGGACTAATTTGGCGAAAATACTCAAGACTTATCTCTAGAAAGTGGCAGGAGCATTGCATATGCCAAAAGGAAGGACCCTATAAGAAAAAGTACCCCAAGGACAAGTGAATGTGGTCTTATCCTGGTCTTCTGGGCAGATCTGGATTTTGTTGTACCCATTGAATCCATCTAGGAAAGAGAAAAACCTTTTCCCTGCTAGGCCATCTCGCACTTGGTCAATGAATGGTAGAGGAAAATGATCTTTCTTTGTGGTTTTGTTCAACTCCCTGTAATCAACACAAATCCTCCACTTACCATTTTTCTTGGGAACTAACACCAAAGGAGAGACCCACTCACTATCGGAGATAGGGTAAATGAATCCCGCATCTAGCAGTTTTTGTAGTTCTTCTTTGACTATATATTTAAGAGTTGGATTCATCCTCCTTTGTGGTTGTCGAACTGGCTTGCAACCTTCTTTGATGTCTATGTGGTGAGTACGCATTGAGGGATGTACTCCCTTCATTTCCTTGTAACTCCAAGCGAAGGCTTCTAGATTTTCCTTTAACATGTTGCATAACTTCTCCTCTTCAAGAGTAGAAAGAGATGGATTGATTTTCAAGGTTCTCTCTAGGCTAAATTCTATGGTTTTGACACGGAGTGGGTTGGAATCAGCTAAGCATAAGTCAATTGGATGATTGTTCTAGGTTTCCTTTACCACCTCTTCTAAAGGTAATGAACCAGGAGTTGGACTTTGGAGCAGGTGTTCAATCAAGTCATCCTCATCTTATTGTCCTCCTCCCATGGTTGCTTCCAAAGCATAAAGTTGGGTAGAATAAACTTCATCTTCTTCCTCCTCCTCCAACCATAAAGGTAAATCATGCTCTAGAGAAGGTTGAGTAGGAGGGTATAGGACTAACTACTTGAACATATTCCCATTCTTGATGGTCATATTCCCAGCTCTACAGCTAATGTGAGCATCAACTGTGGCCAACCATGGCCTCCCAAGGATGAGAGGATAACCAGTAAGCTTAGCCTTAGGCTGGAGAACTAGGAAATCTGTAGGGTACTCCCAAGAGTCAATGGAGACCATCACATCCTCCACAATTCCCTCAGGGGTTATTGTGGAATGGTCTGCAAGTTGCAGAATTGTTGTGGTCTTCCTTAATGACCCTTAAAGGTTGAGCTTGAGCATGGTGTCCTTAGTCATCACATTAATGGCATGCCCAAGATCGATCAGAGTGTGTGGGACAATGGTGCCATTGATGTGCACATCTGCTACAGAGCTTCCAGGGTCCAAATATTTTGGACATATTACCTACCCCAGCATTAAGTCGGACAGCTACCCAATGACATTAATGGTAAGGGCATCCCTTTTTCACCTCCCTAGATGCTTGAAGCATTTCTCCTTAATCAACTTATTGTAAATGGGAACATCTTTGATTGCTTGGAGAAGGGGTATCTTTACACATAGATTTTTCAATTCTCCCAGAAGTTCGATCTCTTCTGGGGTAGGTTGGAGTGGTTGGGCTAATCTCTTAGAAAAGGGTGGATTTACTTTAAGGTTGCTTTCCTCTATTTCTTCCTCAACCTCCCTAGGTGGAGGGGGAGGTTGGTTATCCAGGAGAACTCTCCCAGATCTCAGGTTAATCTCCTGGATTTCCATAATCATAAGCTGGATATGATGTCTCTCCATTATATACTTGGTTGAGCCTGCCTATTTTTCGGGTTCAGATTTAGCTGGGTAGGCATCCGAGGTTTCTTGGGTGGAGCAGAGTGTAGGAGTTGTGGTTGGATAGGTGGTGGAGGCAATAGAGCTAGAGCATTGTTGTATTAGGGCCTCCACCCCTGGAGTGGTGTATTCCATTGAGGTTGTGGCGGAGCATAAGGTTGAAATGACTGGCTGGCTGGCTGGGAAAGATATTGAGATGCATAGGACCAAGGAGGGGGTGTAGACCAGGAAGGATGAGCAAGGGGTCCCCAAGAAGGTATAGTTGTGGTTTGGTTGGGGTTGTAATATGCATGGGATGACCCTTGCATGCCCTGTTGTTATGGTCTAGGCCCAGGAGGTCTCCTTTGGTTAATGTAGCAAAGCTACTCAATGACCCATTTAGTTCCTTAATATACATCTTTGAGTCTGGGTAAAGAAGGGCACTTGTCTGTGGAGTGGTTTTCTTCACAGACTAAGAAAATTTCAATACATTTCAATGGACATTCATTCCTAGGATGCCTCCTGGTGCATCTAGGACAAAACATGGCCAAGGCTCTCTCTGCTTCCTCTTGCTTCCTTTTAATGTTCATGGTGTCCATTTGCAAGGTAAGGGTTTGCAAAATCTCACTTTTGAAATCTTCCAGCGTGTTTCCAATTTCACCTTTGATGGACAAGTTGGAAGATGATGTACTGGCTATAGGTTGACTATCCCTACCCTTTCTCATAGGGTAATTGGTAGATATCTCCTCCTGCTAACAAATGTAAGGTATCCAGAAGATCTTCTCTTACTCCCCTAAGCAGGACCAGCTTTAGCGACTCATGGTCAAGTGTGCACCTAGCCCTTTTGTAACTGAGCTAGAATCTTTCTTTGTAGTCTTCTAAGGATTCATCATGGCCTATGGTCATCCTAAAAACTTCTTCTTTAGTATCCTTTAACCGAAAGTAGTCCCGATATTTGTTGCTAAAGGCCTGTTGCATTTGAGCCTAAGTTGTGATGCTATCTCCAGGTAAACCCATGAATCAGCACAATGTTGCATCCTTGACGGTAGATGGAAATAGTTTTAACTTTTGCTCATCATCTGTATAGTCATAGGTTCAGCATATAACAACAAACTCAAACAGGAAAGTGTCGGGGTCCTCTGTGATTAGGCCATGGAAATGAGGTAGGGCAGAGGGGCTTACATTTTTCATCTTAGTGTCCCCATTGGTTTCCCTAATGGGGAAGGCACCCTCAACTCTCTCTCTATTGGCTCTGTCATTTCGGTTTTCAGCCATTGGTTCAGTAGGAATGGGTTCGTCTTCTTCTTCTTCCCATGCAGGTTCTTCAAATATGTCAAGTTTCTCACCTAAGGGTTCCTCTAGTTCACATCCACTGAATAAGAGAGAAGGTTGGTTGTTGGATGTAGTGGGGGTATTTGGAAAAAATTTCCCTAAGTTGTCCCTATTCCTATGAGGCATGAAAGGAAATATTTTTGGGTTGGTTTTGTATTCTTTTTAAAACTTGGAAAGTACTTGCAGAATTGAAATTGTTGATTGAATGAAAATTACTGATAGAATTAAAAAGTTACTTGCTGAATTGAAATCCTACTTGCAGAATGGAAAGGAAAGCAGCTAATGCAAAATGAAAGAAAGGAAACGATTAGATTACTTTTGCAGAAATAAACTAATGGCAGAATATTGAAGACAAGAAATAGAAGAAGAGAAAGAAGTAATCACATTCTACTCAGACACCTCCCTGGAAAAAACGCCAAAAAGTGATGAGTGCCAATATTACAGCAAGGATGCTGCAACTCCTAGGCTACCAGCCTTACTTATCAACTCGGGGTTCCTACAAACTTGGAGGTGACAGGGCTGTATGCACAAGTAAAAGTGATAGTTCTACCTGTTTTCACTATTCAGCTACCGAGAGACCACTGGGGTTCCAAGCCAGACTTCTATAGAGTTAGAAGAAGCTTGATTATTTGATGGAAGAAGGGAAAATCTACTCTAAGAGAGAGTTACTCTACTACAGTAATGGAAAAAGACAACATGTAATGCTAAACCACACCATACCCTAATTAACCATTCAAGAAGCTATTGTAAGCATAAATGTTGAATCAACAATAAAAAAAAATGCTACTATCTAAGTCGTAGAAGTAAAAAGCATCAAACAATACTAGGGTGCAAGCAAAGAAACTTAACTAAATCTATTTTCACTTTTTTTTTTTTTTTAGGCAAGATCAAGTATGCAAACTAATTGTTCTTGTGGATGTGACAGGTGGATGGAAGGTGTTTGAGGATGGATAAAAGGTTTATGAAATTTTTGGATGGTGTGGAGGGGTCCTAGGATACTTTTTGTGACTTCCTAGAGGTTTCCCATCAATTTAGCCTCAAAACAAGTCGTTTCAGGAAAACCTACAGGATGTAATATAAACTTGTAGGATGATCCTGTAGGAATTACAGGAAACCTACAAGATACAAATGAGAGCTAATTGTGAGGTGTTGGAGGTGTTGGGAAGCTTAGGAAAGGTGTTTGATGGGTGGAATGGAGTGTTAGAAGGTCCAGGATCACTCAGGAGTCAATATCCAAGATAAGGGATGGCTAGATTTGCTCAATGGATTTAGGAGAATTTCAACAAAAAATCATGAAAAAATAGTGAGGGTGATGGTGAAACAAGGGATGGCTAAGGTGGATGAAGTGGGAGGTGGATGCTGGTTATGAAGTCTTGGTCTCCTCCTGAAGTACCTACTCTGCTTAAAACATGTGTGTCTTCCAAAAACTATGCAACAAGATACATTTTCATAAACTAGAAAAGCATGAATCAATTGCCTATATTATGCATGAAGAAAGTTGTTGATGGGAATGAAAGCATGAGTGAGATCTTATTGCAGAAATGGAGATGGAAAAAGATGACAATGAAATCTACCTTGCAACATTAACCAACTACTGAATTAAAGACAACAAACTCCAAAGCTCATACAAGAACTAGAAATCTGTGTTTTATGGCTATTGAAGGGTCCCTTTATCAAGTCATGGTCCCAAAGAGAGGAAGTGAGGCCAAGACACCTACTGAAAACCTTGTGCTGATCCTTTTTCTCCTTGCTAACCTGCTACTTGAAAGAAGGCACAAATGGAAGCAAACTATCACACAACCAATCTAATCTACATTGCTTGTAATGGAAATGCATCTACTAAGCAAATTAACAATTAAGCTATGAATCTACATTAGCATACATGTACAATAAAGAGGAGCCTTAGCTACTAGGGTTGGGCCCGAACCCAAGAGCTTCAGCCCTCTAAGTTAACTCAGTGCTGGCTCATAACAAAACTCATTCTTATTACCAAAACAACATATTACATCAAAAGAACTGTCACAAGTCTTGCAGCTCGAAAATAGAGTAGAGTTTTACAATCAAAATCTGAATCTTACTAAGGTCCTAGGCCTCTCTACTTATACATCTGAAGTCTCCAACGACTTCCTTAAAATTAGGGAGGCTCGACTCCCAAACTTGAGATAAGCTGGTGCTTTCTCTTTCACTTACTTCGCTGCCTTCTAATCCTCATGATTTGGTTGTTTGCACTCCGAGCTGATGGAAGAATATTCAAATGGAGGGGTAGTAAATGAGGAGGATTTATCTCCTATAATCCCTCTCCCATGTCCCATTTGAGTTTTGACCTTGGTATTTGCCAAAATTCCTTGATTTTATCCTTTAATCATTCATTAAATGCACATTAGACCACAAAGCAAAATATCCAACTCTAACTCATCTCATAAACAAAATATAATTAAAAGTATGCAATAAGTCATGAGAATAGTTGGTTTGACTAAGATAGGAGGTGAATTAAGGCCCATATAATTACCCAATGATGAGTCTCATCATGGACTATGAGAATAATTCTTTTTGTTGCTACTTCTGTCATCAAACAAGCCACTTACAAAATTATTTCTTGTTGTGTAATTCTCAACAGAAGTGAAATATCCACAGTTATGGATTTAAAAGTTGGAATCCCTACAACCCTCCTCCTATGGAGAGAAAGGCCTTTATCTAAGAGCAGGATGATGAATAATATGACAATGAAATCTATCTAGGGGACATGGTCCAAGACTTAAGGCCTCAAACATCTCCTATGATTTCTGGTGTGAACCATGCCCTTCTGCAAGCACAAATATATTTAATAATAATGCTTCTTCGGGTATATTGAAACATGCTCATGAGTCGACTTCTTTGGACTCTGACAAGGAATATATTTCAACACACAATGTTAATTTGCAAATTGCTTGGATCAAACTACCTTTGGAAGGATGGATCAAGGTTTTGAAAAATAAAGGAAAAAAATGTCACCTTAAGGATCAACCGCAATTTGGTTGATTATCCTCTCTACTTGTGTCTTCTGCCCCTTTACATTTACTTTTCTATTCTTTGTACCATTATTATTTGCTTTGATACTGCTAGTATAGCGTAAATTGTACAAGAAATAGAGTCATGATGGAAAATGTTTGACTAATAAAAATTTTAGACTTACAAAAAAGAATCCATTCTTGTAAACAAAAATTACATCAAAATCACAAATTTTTGTGTTGGTTTTCTACTAGGAAAACAATACCAAATACACAATTGTAGTTTCCATAACAATCATATGAATAGTTCATTGATTTTGAACCAAATAATTAAAAAAAATATATACAGAGACTAGGTTGTTAGGGCCATTCTTAACCATTGAACTAGAAAAAACAAATTTTAGGAAATGAAAGACTAGCTAACCAAGAGATAATTTAGGATTTGTTAGAGTCAGAGGCCTCAACTAGGATGAGGTCCTTAGTGTCATATGGTGAACAACCAGTGCAAGAGATAGTCCAAGGTGAGCATCAATTTTGTTGATTCTGTAGTCCTTATAGCACAAGAGCACCTGAATTTCGTCCAACTAGAGTAGGATTTTTACCCGAGGCTCATTATTGTTGATAAACACGCTTCCTACTAGTGCCTTTAAATGATAATAGAGGTCAACGATGTGCATGATGTAGTTGAATTAGCCTCGTGAGTGTCTTGTATCTAGAACCAAATATACAACCTCTACTAATACTTCAAAGTCTGTCAGGAATTGGCATTCATCAACAAATTTTCGCTCTACATTAGCAATTATTTCTTGGATCTATGATGGAGTATGGGAATGAAATAAAGAAGAAAATATTTTAACTCTCTGTCATGACCAAAATCCACCGACTTCGCGAAAGTACGCAATGCTTGGCCTCACATGGGTATGTTAATGAGGCATTATGATTGACGAGCAGAGAGAAGAGACAAGTCAAAAGGAGGGACAAAGGACAAAATTAGAGGAGGCAAGAGAGCCAAGTTCGAGGAGGGGGAAATTGAAGAGAGGGAGGGGTGCGGAGAGAGATGGGTTTAAGAATGAACATGAAAGGAGATACAAAAGGCAAGAGCAAACAATTGATTCTAAGGCAAGACCTAGGGGAGGGCCCAGTGAGCTAAAAACCAGAGAGGGGGATAAGCTCGATGAGGGGAGGAGAACCAACAAATACAAGAGGAAATAACTCTGGAGTCCTGGGATGTCATTGGAATAGGAAAGAGAGGTAAATAACTAGATTAAGAAATAGCAAACAATGAAAGTGTGAACCAAATAAATACCTAGAGCTCTAGTGGCCAAATAATGCCCACTTCTTCTATAGTTAACCATAACAATTGAAATAATTTCATGTACCAACAAGAATCAATGAAACTTGTGTTTTTGGAGGTGGCCCTATGCATTACTATAATACTCCATAACCATGAATTACCAATATACTTCATGATCTTAGTGTCAAGTGTGACAATCGACTAGCAAGGAAAAACCAAGTTAAACTTGCCTAATTTTGAGTGCGTCGAAAGAGTTTGGGCACTAAATGGTGTCGCATGTGCAAACTCTTCTTTATGTGTATCTAATTAAGGAGCGATAATTCTTAGGTTGATGAGATGTGTTTCACTATTATCGGGGGGAGGTGTTGCCACATCCACCCTTTCTATTAATGTGTGGAACAATGGCAATGCCTATGCCTCCCCATGTGTCCCACACAATTCACCCCATCCAAAGACAAATACAATAAATTTTAATTGCACATTGATTTTTATATTTCCTCCAATTGACATTAATATGTTTCTTAAATGCCATTTTGTTAGTGTTTAATTGCTATGATCTTTCAAAATTAATTTAAATTAATTTAATTGGTGAAATCTAAGTTAATCCCATTAGTATTAATCTAGTAAATAGATTAATAAACAACTTAAATCCACTCTAAAAATATTTGGATCAATATTATATGTTAATCATACATGATAAGTTGGAATATTTGAATAAGTAATTACATAAGTGGGCGATGATAGTTAGCCAAGTTAATTTTAAAAACTTGCCCATGATTATCTTTCACCACTTAAATCACAAAAATTTACTTTAAAAAAATAAAAAATAAAAAGTTTTCTTAATTTATTATGTAATACATTAAATTTTAAAATAATTCATTATGTAATATAATATTTTTTTATGGTAATGAGAATTTTTGCATTGAACACAAAATATGTGCTTGGATCATAGCTATACATTGGGAGTTACATTAAGATTTTCTCTCATCTTCGGTATCATCTATAGAATCCTAAACCGAAATTATCCTCTAAAGAGGAATACAACTAATACTAAGGATATACGGGTCTTTGGTAGTGAATACCTTTCAATAGAGCCCCAAAATTAAATAAAACTTGCATTACATATAGCCTACTTCAAAATATAACCCTTGATTACAACATATGTCCTTGGATCCATGCTGACTAGCCACCACCCCAAATTTTTTGATATTTGAACATAAGATTCATGCTTAATCCAATGGAGGATAGTCTTAATTTACCATTAACCATCAACTCTCCAAACTTCAAATTTCAACCTTTCTTGGCACATTGATTTGCTTCCTAGTTATTATCCCTTAGGATATGCTTGAAACTCATCTTTGGGATATCTTTTGATACCTTTTTAATCTGATCTAGGAGAATATCCAAAACTTTGTCTCTAAAGGAAGATCCTTTGACCAAATACTAAATTATTACAAGGGAGTCACCCAACACAATGCGAGAAGAGACTTGAAATTCTTTGGCAAGAATAATTCCTTGGTGTAAACCATAGGCTTATGATTGGTTATTTGATATCTACCCCAAGCCCCAGGAATACTCTAAAACTTTGATTTCTCTAGGGCCATAAATAATCCCTCACACTCCTGCCACCCATGGATTTCCTTTTGATGCACCATCGAAGCTGAGAATGTATCCATAAAAGGCTTGCCTCCAAATTTTGAAGTCCATCCATTGAAGACGAAGCTTCCATGCCTCCACATATGGCCTTTTAACAATCCATGCAATTTGAGATTTAACTGAATTAAAGGAAAATTTGGAATGCCATGCAACTTTAGAGGGAGTCATTCCATAGTTGGAAAGAGTTGTAGACATCTTATTGGACCAAAATCCTGACCATAGGTACAATGCTTTCGATGCCACTAACTGAGGAGATGCCTTTGAAGCATTAAAGGTACACTTATTTCAAGCTAACCAAAATTTCTAGCAAATTAATTTTGGTAGTCCCTCCTAGATTTTCTTGAGAAGGGGCTTCTGAATGAATCTTTACGCATATATTGAGTCCTAGGAAGAGAAGAATCCAAAGATTGAATTTGGTTTGATCAGTCTATCAAATAGAGGAGACGAAGCCAAAGACCATATTTCCCTAGTTAAAGAGTATTCTAAGAAATTGTGTTGTATGCTCTCTTTATTTTGTGTACACAAGGGGCACTGGAAGGGAGCCTGACTACCTCATTTTTCAATTTTTATGTTGTTAAAATCTTCTTTTGCACAAACAACCAACAAAATGAGTTAATTTAAGGGAGGCAGTTTGGAAGCCATACCTTGGATTAACAATAATTTTGGCAAAGCGCCTTGGGGGAAGGGTATGGAGGAGTACCCTTCATGAACCAAATAAGTCGAAGACCTCCAACTATGCCCATCCTCAAAATCTTGATTCCAATGAGCACATCCAACTAGGAAGCTATAAATCTTTGGCATGAGGTAGTGCAAAGAGGGGGGGGGGGGGGGGGGGGTTTGAAGTATAATTTGTTGTTGATTTAATTATATTCAACATCCCAATTTGAAATATTGGCCAATGTGTATTTTTAGATAGCTACATATACTTCCATAAGAGGCACAAGTTTGTTGTCCCTTTCTAAAGGATGTTTATTCATGATTTTATCAGACCAAATATTAATACACATGCCATTCCCATGCTTACAAACAATATATGAATTAATGAGATAAGCAAGGGACACAAAGAGCTTCCAAACTGAAGAAGTTTTGCACTGTAGATGAAGAGAGTCCAAATAGAGAGAATACTCAAGGAGATATTTTTCTCGAAACACTTCTTTCCACCATTCTTCTTTTGGGGATAAAAACCTCCAAACTATTTTGGCCCAAATAGCTTTTTCATTAACGATGGGTTGTTGATACCCAATCCTCCATGTAATTTAGGCAGTCAGAGTGTGGCCCATTTAATCAAATGAACTTCTTTGTGTTGGATTTTCCTCCTTCCCAAAGGAATTTATGGATTTCTTTTGAATTATTGTTAAGACTATTATGAGGAGCAAGTAAGGCAACAAACTGATAAAGAAGAAGGACTACAAGAACATCCTTAATCAAAACCAACCGACTTGCTAAATTGAGCTATTGAGTGCCCCATTGGGAAAACTTGATTTTGAACTTATTGATTGTCCCTTCCCAGGCCTAAGATGAGTTACTTTTTAGACATATTAGGATGCCAAGATAGTTAAATTCATTCCAAGATTATACCAAGTGAAATCCTAAAATTCTCATAATTTGATTTTGCTTCCTTGTGCTAATATTCCATGAATAGATCTATGATTATCCAGAATTGTTCAGACCTCCAAATACATATAGAAAATGATCTAACATAATTTTAAACCTCTTGGTAATAATGGTTAAAGCTCCACCCAAAAGCAATGTATCAGTTGCAAATTGAGAGTTATTGATACTCTTGATTCTCATGGTATAACGAATAATTAGAAGACAATCATTTTTCCTTTCAAACTCCCCACACCTACTTAGATAGTCTGGCACAATAATATAGAGGAAGGGGGAAGGAGAAAACCTCGATGGAGACCTTTGGAGACTTTAAAAAACCCAATAGAGCACCCATTAACCAAGGGTGAGATCCATGGCCTCGAAATGCAAAGAGGAGTACATTGTATAAATGTGTTGTCAAAACAAAATCTAGAAATTATCTTGAAGAGGAAGTTATGCCAAACACGATTAAAGGAATTTTCCATATCGAATTTTATCACCATTCCTTTGTCACTTCTAGATTCACTAGCGTGTATGGCTTCCTGGACTAAAATGATGTCAAAGAGTTTCCAATGATGAACACCCCCCTTGATTTTCATTAATGATTTTTGGAAAAATAAGCTTGAGCATGGATGCCAAAATCTCAGAGATCACTTTATAAGATATATTACATAGTGAAATAGACACGAACCGAGCGAAGGAGGGGGGATTAGACTCCTTTGAGATGAGAGCCAAAAAGGTTGAGTTAAGACTCCCTCCAATACAGTAATGTTTGAAGGAATAATCAATCATTCGATGCTTTGTAACATATTTTTCCCCATAAATCACTTTCTCATCACCCCAATACTACTGATAAAAATCGGCAAAAAACCCATGCCATCTAGGGCTAAATGACAACACAATGGATTGATTTATTCTTCAAAAATTTCTTTTAGGAGAGAAAGGATATCCTCATGAGAGACCAATTTAGGATATGATCCAACATATAACATTTTGTTTCTTCTTTAGTTGGGCCCAAATATCTATAGAGATCCTTATAATGAAGAATAGCTTTGGACTATATTGGAGAGAAATCATCTATTATGTTTCCATAAACCATGATTTCTCTAATATTATTGTTCCAAACTCGATTCCTTCCCTGATTATGGAAGAGTTTTTATTCATATAACCTGCTTGGAGCAAGAGAATTTGTGATTTGAATCTCCACCATTCTCCCTCTTCCTTCAACGCACTATGATATTGCTCAAACTCAGTTTTTTCTTGAAAAAGGAGCTCATGGGTCACAAGGTTGTGTTTTAAAGCCAACTGGGTCAATTCTAATTTAGATTGAAGGAGGAGCATTTCTAATATACTAAATTTTAAAAACCATACACATTAATTATTTAATCGCTTATTCTTTTATGAAGATGTATTCAAAATTCACAAATGATTTTGTAGAGTTTTAAACTAATGTTTTTGCTAACTTTAACCTTTAAAAATATATCTTGTTTTAAAACGAGTTTTACCATAATTTTATTATTTAATTAAGTAAAAATAGAGAATATATTAATAGTTTTTTTACTTGTATAAATATAAGTGAATCATTGTCCCTTTCCATGTCCTTCTTTTGAAAAGGGGAAGTAGGTAGTGTGGGTGGGGGGTGATCATTAGCCTCACGGAAAAAACAAAAAAATGTTATGCTTGAAGTTTGGGAAAAGTTACAAACAATCAGGCTGAATCTTATGGTCTCTTACCAGGCTTAATTTGGGGTTGATCTCATACAATCAATAAATTAATTATTTTAGGGGATTCTAGAATGATAATGTGTCATATTTGTCAAGGAACTAGCCCGAAATATGTGAAATTAGGTCCATTCTCAATTGTGCTAGGCATCTTCTCTCCAATTTATAAACTACACCAGTTATCATGTTTATACAACAACTAATATGTAGACACGATGGTAAATATGGGAATTGTTTAAAAAATGGGAACCTTTCTCATAAATGGGCAGATAAGATGGCATCCCATACCATAATGGAATTGACAAGTGGCATGATTGAAAAAGGTCGTATGCCACAAATGTTGAAGCCATGTGATGGGTGGCCTGAAAAATACGGGAATGGTAGTCTTTTCATAAGCCATATAGGTGTGCATCTTCTACGCTTTGCAATGATGTGTAGTTGATGGTATGTTGGGGAGTTAATGGACGCAACTTAGATGATGGCATGATTTATGTTGAAGCAAGGAGGATATCGGTACTAGTGTCTATAGATGGACCTGTGTGATGACAAGGGATTGCACACTTATGTGATGTTATACATCCATGACTATAGGAAGTATGAAGGAACAACCTGCCTATTGCCTCAACAAGTAGGATGACACAAATTCAGCCACCGTGGAATGTGATGGATGCACAAATTCATTGTGGGATTTTGTCAGTGGTTATTTATCTCTCATTGTTTGTTATGATGATAGTTAGTACAACATAGTAGGCTTACAACATGCCTTGACTTTGGTAGCTTGATATGGCTTTGTGTGATTAATTTGGAAATTTATGGGTCCTTGAGGGGGAGAATTGGTAAACTCTATTTGTGTATGTTGTAGAAAGTTTATGGCCGAGTTTGAGGAAGACACTAAGAGGAAGGGTGAATATTTGGTGGCCTTTTGCAACAATGATGACTCTGGACTTTATAAGTTATTGGAAATCTAAAGGAGAATTCGAGGGGGAATGGTAGGGATGCATAAAATATTTGGGAGGAGGTAACTCATCAATTGCAAAATGAAATTCTTCACCATTAAATTCAACATAACCAAGCTGTCTCTATCCACAATGAAGTTGCAAGTGGAAAATGGAACTCAAATTAAGAGGAATGCCAACTTCCATAACAATTTGAGGTCTTGTAGGTTAGTTTGAGTCAATAACAACAAGGATCCCCCTCATCTAGTAACTCATAATGTGTTTGACATTCTTGATCTAAATCTAATAGTTCCTTCCTAGGAGGATGAGGGAATTCAACCGGTTGATAGCTCTCATTCACAGTGAAGAATAATATATGTAGTCTAAAAATTGTAGGCTCTTAGACACTTTTTGAAGGTCTAGACACTCGTTATAGCCTCTATTAAATTTAGGCAATATAAGAATAATGATACTTGTACCCTGAGTTTAAATTTTTGTAAATTTTGTTGTATGATTGGGCCACGAAACACATATTTCTAATACAAATATTTTATGTTACAATTATTTTTTGGGATTAAATAAAACAAACTGTTTCATTCTTATTTCCTTACAATCTTTATATTAATGTAAATAATACTTATACTTAATTCAGTAATATTTGAACATAATTTATCTTAATTATATTTAAGCAATATATCTCATTTAAAAAAATTAACATTTTTTTTAATATTTAATTATACATAAATACAAATTCTTTTAAATACAAAATTAAATTATAAATAGATTATATTATAAAAAGGAAATAATTTTTTTCTGAAAGCAATATAAAATAATACTATATAAAAATATAGATAATAATATATTTATAAAAACTAAAATAATTATATATATTTTTTCCTATGTGGTTTTATGGACTGAAGATTGGTTAACACTACATTGATAAAATATTTATACCAAATAGATTCAGTTGAAGGGATCACTTCTTGTTAATTCAATCCCAAAGAATGTCAAGAGAATTGAACTTGTGCAACATGTGTGTGTGTGTGTGGTTCACGGACTTCAGAAATCAGTGACTACTACTTTCATTATATATTTGTCAATCATAATGTGTTTGACATTCTTGATCTAAATGTATTAGTTCCTCCCTAGAAAGATGAAGGAATTCAACATGTTGATAACTCTCTTTTTATTTGTAAATTCATCAGGGGATTTCTATTAATAGAAAAAAAAGTCTACAGTTGTTTCAAATATTACATTTCCACAATTTTCTTCTAGTGTGCCAAAACGTTTTTGTGGATGTATATGACTGAAACTATGAAAACTAGTAGGATATAGCGAAAAAGAGTTGTCTTTGACATCTATCCATTCATACTACTAACAATGTAGATCGTTCTACTACTATAAACTAGATAAGGATGTAGACTATTAACCATATACAAGTAGACATAATAAGAGAGACAAAAATGATCAAAACAAAGAGAAAATATTCCTTCAAATAAGCCAGCATGTCAATTTCTGATTGGACTCCTTAGTCCAAAATGATGACTGGTGATGAAGAAATTGAGTTGGCTTGAGGAGAGGCTTGTGCTGGTGCGTTGATGACTGCAAGTCCTTCCTGGTGCTTGTTTGACTCAGTGTCTGAGTTTGAAACTATATAACGTTTAATGGTAGACAATTGAACAAATATGTCATCCAAATTGTATCTGATGTCCCCGAGAATGTGCTTCATGTATTCATGACCTACACAATTTTTTTAGTTATCTATCTGCTTATCTCGTATGACCATACTAAGAAGAGTTTCCTTTTGATGGTGATGAGTAATGAAATGTAGGAAGTGGATATGTCTCCTACGAAACTTCCTCGGATCCAAAACCCATTTGAGGCTACTGTCTCCAATGTCCGAGTTTGAGAAGTAAGCACGATCACAAAATTCCTTGGTCTCTATCTGAAGAATTTCTTTGTGTATCTCCAAAGGCGCTGCATCGAAAAAGTTGGAAATAGATTCCCAACCGAATAACCTCCTATTCCATGGGGAAGAGGACCTAGAGGTTCCTCCTTTACGACTAGTAGCATGTAGCCTTGGCACCATAAGGAGAATACACTTGCAAAATAAATTGGTAGGACCTGTGGTTGAAGGACTCCCTAAAGAGAACCTATTGACAAAACAAAACCAAGAGAAACGAAGGTGGTATATGTAGTGTACAACCCTAGTGAAAATTCCATGTAATAAAAGTCAATAAAGGAAAAATAATAACCACCATTATGGGAAACTTATTCCAAGATAAATGTTAGGAAAGACATCCTAGTGTGGGTGTTCATTTGGTTTTTCATGGCTAAGGAAATTGTCAAAGGCAATGACAAAGTCTTTGGAAAGGCAAAATGGCATCAATTGGTAAAGGCAATAGCAAAGGCTTTGGAAAGGGAAAATGTAATCAATTGGCATTTTATTTATGAAAATAAAGGAAATTAGGAGAAAAGGAAGGTGAAAGGTCACATGTTGCATGTGAGGAGGAAAATGAAAGAAAATAATGGAAACTCAAGAAAATAGAGGCCACATTAATAAAAAGGCTTATGAGGATAAGTTTATGGCTTTTGGTAAATTTAGTTTTAGAGTTCTCTCTCTATTCTCTCTCTCTCTCTCACTCTTGGACACTTAGAGTTTTCTTGGAGCACTTCAGCATTGGATCAAGAGAAGCAAAGAAGGCAAGAGGAAGTAAAGATCAATCAAGGAAGAGTAGGATCTAGCAGCTACAATGATATTATTTGCATGTATCGATTTGCATGTGTGATTTCCTTGTTAGACTTAGCATGCATGGTTATGCATGTGTGTTATTGGTTCTCTCGTTGTCATGGACATGGGTTTTTCTAGGTGTGACAATGTTTTAGCCTAGCCTTTCCATTTTTGGATAGCCATGGTGTGGTGGGTTCTTTTGTAGGTGGTTGAGTTGGATTTTCGAACGAACTTGAATCTGAGTGGGGTGGTCCTAGGATTATTCATAAGGCCTACGAATCCTGAGATGGGATACATGGTAAAGCCTAAATGTGAACACTTTGATTGGGCCTAGGAATCCCTTAACCAGTGAATGGTGGGATACACAGTAAAGCTCAGTGGTGACTACTTTTGATTGGGCCTAGGAATCCTAGGATGGGATACATGGTAAAGCCCATAGGGAGGAGACCTCATAGGCTTCGAAATCCCTTAACTGGTGATGGCAGGATATGCAATAAAGCCGAGAGGTTGGGATGGACAAATCCCTCACGGTGTAGGTCGAGCAATCCGGTGGCATCCATGCTTGTTTTTGGCCTAGTGATCCGGTGAGGATTGCTGTAAAGCTTGGTATTTTATGTTTATTTTTTATGGCCTAGTGATCCGGTGTGGATTATGGTAAAAACTAGTTTTATTGTTGAGGGTGAGGTGGTGTAGCCTTGGGAAGCCCTGGTTGATTTTGGTTATAAGTCCCACATTCATGCTTGTAATATGGCACGAGGGTGATTAGCTAAAAGAAAGATTTGGTTCAGCCAATCTATGGTTGGGTGGTACATGGAAGTCCTAAACCTGGTTAGCCTAATCATTCATTAATAAGAACTATTTCTCCTTGGTATTTTATGAGAAAATGTATTGGTTCATATGAGGCATTTATGGTTGATGTATCCTTCTTATTTATGTTGGTTATATGTTGGTTATGGGTGTGTTTTATGACAGTGATGATGTATGGCTCTCATCATGTTTTGATTTGTAAATGAATGAACAATGAATATATGACCTATTGGATGATAATGCAACTAATGTGATAGTGCATCAATGCTTCTTAGTGATTCTCAGATAAGTATAAGATCCCTATTCTCAGATCTGTTGTTATGACCTGTAGAATGCATATTTGTGACATGTTTGAAAAAATGCCTGTCATTGCTAGTAGAGATCCAACCAATTCTTTGTTCAAGTATTTTCATTTGTATCATTGTTTCGAGGTTACTATTCATTTCTAAAAGTTTGATGGAGTTGTGGGTAGTGGCTTGAGTCCTAACCTTGAAAAAGTGACACAGAATCCGGGGTCGCAGGCTCAGAACTAACTGAAAAAGACCTTAGTCGCTTGCATGCCCATGCTGTGAGAGTGACTGAAGGGCCCCAGTCACATGCATGCCCATGTCATGGGAGTGACTGAGCATCTAAGGCAGTAAAGTGTCAATTTGTTGTAGGGATTGATCACCTGGAAGGGTTGTTTGGCTCCTATAGGTTCAGTGGTATGTGCATAAGGTTGGATTTGTTGTGTTGTGACAGTTCCACTTCCTTAAATGCACCTAGGGATTTGAATCATATCATAGTAGCCTCTCATCACATGTTTACCCAGTCGATTGGTTACTTGGGTAGATGTGGGAGGAGGGTGTTACAAAGTGGTATTAGATCATGGTTCACCCCTTGGACTGGATGGGAAGTTTGTGTTGGTCATGCATTCATGTTAGTTGCATATGTGTTACTTATACTTGTGGTCCATGTGCTTGTTGCATATGCATGGTGTTGATCATGGTTACATTGATGTCACCATGTGAAAGTGGATGGTGTGTTGTTGGATGTGTTTATCATGAGTATAGGTCTGTAATCCATTGGTTATGCATGTTAGTGCTTGTATGTATCATGTATTCATGCATGTCATCCATATGTTGATTATGCATACAATGATATGGGTGTAGTCTTCATGCATGAGGTCATGATGCGTGGTTAATATGGTTATGCATTGATGACTAGACTATGGTTAGGATTATATCTATATGTTGTTATAATTATGTTTATACATGTATTGTGCTAATCTGGTTGATCTTGCAGATGAGATATCTTCCATGAACTATACAAAGGTATGTTGATTATGTTTCTATTTTGGTTTAGCTGACATGGTATGCTTTGATGGAAGAAAAAAAAAGATGACTAGTAAGATGGTAGACTATAGTTCTCTAGACTCTCCCTATGGATCAGATGAGCAGTGTGCTGTTGGGAATTCTTCTGACTTAGAAAACACATGTAGAAGCTTGAAGGAAAATTAAGGAGTTGCATGACAGATAATGAAATAATCATGTGGGACACAGGAGAAACAATCAAAATTCAATGTATTAATCCTTCAGAGTTTGTTAGACTTACAAAGACAGGGACCACTTCCGATCAACCATGGACGAGAGAATAATACTAATGGGGCATATGGTAGTAAATCTCATGATGGGCACAGGTAAAGTAGGAATGACACAATTATATATGGAAGGTTCTTGGATACTCCAAGTCAGCGAGGTGATGGACACAAGTACTATTCTAGTTCTAATTCTGATAGGCACTATGGTCGTCATCGTTATTATCCTTATAGGAATAGTGACAAGGGATATTTTCCAGATGAGTGTAAGAAAGCTAAGAGACCTATATTTGATGGAGATTTGAATAATTCAGAGGATGCAAAGGCTTGGTTACTTGGGATGAAGAAGTTCTTTGAGTTGCATAATTACACAGATAATATGAAGGCCAGAGTGGCTATCTTCAACCTAAAATATAAATCAGACATTTGGTGGGAATATGTGAAGTGGATTAGAGAAATTAGGACAGAAGAGTTGAGCTGGCATGAATTCAAGAGACTTTTTAGAAAGAAGTACTTGTCGAAGAGGTACTACAACAACAAAGCCAAGGAATTCTAAGAGATAAAAATGGGATCAATGATAGATGAGGAGAATACGACTAAGTTCCTTGAGCTATTGAGGTATGTACCATATCTTAAAGATGAAAAGAATAAATTTCATAGATCTTTTAGTGGATTCCATTAGAATTTAAGGATCAAATTGATTATGATGAGCCTCGGTCATTGGATGAAGTTATTGGGAAATCGAAGCACTGTTATGAGTAGTCAAAAAGTAAGACAAAATTTCAGCAAGGTTGGAAAGGGAAAGACAAAGCTAAATGTAAATGGTAGCTGAGAATAATAAGGCCTCAGAATGTAGAAGAGAAAGAGAATGTTGCACCATACAAGAAGTTCAACGTAGCTAGACAGGGACATGGTTCATAGTAGCAGAATAGAGGTGATGGTACTAGATGGTTGGAGTGTTGCATATGTTGTAAAGAGAATCTCAAGAGAGATTGTTCGCATTATTAGTGTGGTAGTCCTCAGATTTATAGTGCATAGGAGGCACAAACTATTAGGGAAGTCGGGCAGAGAATTCCTCGTACCTATGCAACATTGGATAACATGCATGCAAATCATCAAGCATCTATCATTGAGATGGATGGTAAGTTTTTTGATAAAGTTGTTTCCATTTTGATTGACGCTAGATCTAATTATAGTTATATTAGTCTTGACTTGGTTGATAAGTGTGGTTTGAATAAATAAGTGCATGCAGAATCTTGGTTAGTACAATTGGCTACATGTACAAAGAAAAGAGTTCATCATTGCGTAAGATCTCGTGCATTTGAACTGAATGGTATGCCTACATCAACACATTTGAATGTATTTCCGTTGGGATCATACAATATGTTGTTGGATATGGACTGTTTGTATCTGCATAGGACCAATGTGGATTGTTATGACAAAGCCATTAAATGCTTGGATGACAATGGAGAGCAAAGAATTTTACAGGGTAAGAAGAAGGAAACATCAGTTAGGATGGTGAAAACTATGTAGGCAAAGTGTAGTCACAGAAAAGGGTGTGTATTATTTGTGGTACGTATCTCTAGTGAAAAAGCTAAGGAGGATGGGGATGCAGAGTTATTGAGTAGGTACTCGGTTTTACAGAAATTTCAGGATGTGTTTCTAGCAGAGATTTCAGAGTTTTCACCTCACAAAGAAGTGGACTTTTCTATTGAGTTGGTACCAAGGGAAACACCAACATCAAAGGTACCTCACAGGATGAGCACTCCAAAGTTAGTAGAGTTGAAGTTATAATTGAAGGAAATGCTTGACAAGGGATACATTAGACCAAGTTTATCGCCTTGGGGTGCACCGATATTGTTTGTGAAGAAGAAGGATGGTACTCTTAGGTTATGCATTGATTACAGGCAACTGAATAAGGTGACCATCAAGAACAGGTATTTGTTGTCAAGGATTGAAGACTTGTTCAATCAGTTGAAGGGAGCAGTAGTATTCTCAAATATCGATCTGAGATTCAGATATCATCAGGTACGCATTAAAGAAGAGGACATCTACAAGACAACTTTACAGACCAGGTATGGGAATTATGAATTTGTTAAGTTCCATTTGGTTTGACTAATGCTCCAGCTACCTTTATGTGCTTGATGAATAATGTGTTGCGTCCTTATATGGACAAGTTTGTTATTGTATACATTGATGACATCTTGATATATTCTAAGAATGAGGAAGATCATGTCGAGCATTTAGTAGCAGTATTGAGATTGTTGAGAGAGAATTAGTTGTATGCTAAGCTCAATAAATGCAGTTCTTTCAGACAAAGGTGCATTACTTGGGACATGTTGTTTCCAAGGAAGGCATAACAATGGATCCAAAGTAGATAAGGGCTATCAAGGAATGGGAAGTTCCTAGAAATGTGGAAGAGGTATGATCATTTATGGGGTTAGAAGGTTATTATAGGAGGTTCATCAAGAGCTTCTCCTAGATTTCATATCCTATTACGTCACTACAAAGGACAAGTAAGAAATTTGAATGAACAGAGGAATATGCAAAAAGTTTTGAGCAATTAAAGTAGTTATTGACAAACTCTCCAGTGTTAAATATTGTAGATCCGAACAAAGAGTTTGTGGTATGTACAGATACTTATAAGAGAGGACTTGGTGGAGTCCTTATGCAGGAGGGACATGTAGTGTGCTATGAGTCATGGAAATTGAATGAGCATGAGCAGAATTATCTGACTCATGACCTTGAGTTAGTAGCGATCACTCATGCATTGGAGATGTGGAGGCACTATCTTCTTGGCTGGAGGTTTGTCTTGATGAGTGATCACTGTGGGTTGAGGTACCTATTTGACCAACCAAATCTAAATTCCAGGCAAGCTAGATGGTTGGCCACGATTAGTGTGATTGGCTTTGAGATCAGGTATGTCAAAGGTAAAGAGAACAGGGTTGTAGATGCTCTTAGTAGGCAGGTACAGGTAAATCAAATTGCAGTTATGAGTTCTTATGGGACAGATCTACATGATCATATCTGATAGGCAGGTCAGCATGATAATAGGTACATGGAGCTCAAGCACAGGTTACAACAGAGTACATGTATCATTACAGGTAGTGGTACAGGTGGACAAGATGTGGACTATCATCTCTCAACAGATGCCTTGATCATATTTAGGAATAGAATATATGTGCCAGATAATTACGAGCTCAAGAAGATTATATTGAGGGAGTTCCATGTGAAACCGTATTTAGGTCACCCAGGCTACCAAAAGACATTGACAACAATATTTTTTTTTTATCATTGGTCAAATCTGAAGAAGGATGTGGCAGAGTTTTTGGCTAGATGTTTAGCTTGTCAACATGTAAAGGAAGAGTGAAGGCATCTAGATGGACTACTATAGCTGATTCTGATTCCATAATGGAAATAGGAGGTCATTACCATGGACTTTATAACAGTTTTGTTGTGGACATCTAGACATCATGATTCTCTCATGGTTGTGGTGGATAGGATGATTAAGGTAGCAAACTTCATTCCAGTGAAGACTATGTATTCATTTTGTGATGTGGCACAAGTGTTCATCAAAGATGTGGTCATAATGCATGGTGTTTCGAAGAAGATTGTGTTAGACAGGGATGCGAAGTTCACTTCCAAGTTTTGGAAGGAGTTGTTTACATGTTTAGGTACAAAGTTGGGCTTCACTAAAACTTATCATCCATAGATAGATGGATAGAAAGAGAGGGTCAACAAGATCTTGGAGGACATGTTGAGGATGTATGTGATGCATCATTAGAGGATATGGGAGGAGTACCTTCCATTGGTTGAGTTATCTTACAATAACGGTTACCATGAATCACTGAGGATGAGTCAGTTTGAGGCATTTTATGGGTAGAGTTGTAATAATCCCATCAGTGGGAGTGACCCAGTGAACAGGGTATTTATTGGACCATACCTATTAATAGAAATGGAACAGGAAATGCAGGTAATCAAGAAGAATCTAAAGGCAACATAGGACAACCAAAAAAGCTATGCAGAACGGAACAGGTTGTTTAAGGAGTTTTGGGTTGGGGAAAAAGTGTACTTGCGCATCAATCCCAAGAAGAGCTCCTTACGGGTTGGATCCCGTGCCAAGCTGGAACCTCAGTTTTGTGGACCTTTCAAGATACTTGAAAGGATCGAACCAGTAACCTATCGACTTGCACTACCTTCGATAGTGAAAGTCCATGATGTTTTCCATGTGTCATTGCTTAAGAAGTATGTTAAAGATGTTGATCATGTGTTTGTATTGCAGGTGGATCCAGAAGGATAATTTCAGCCGAAACCGCAATGTATATTGCAGAGAAAGATGCTCATCCTCTGGAACTGAGGAATCGAGCAGGTTAAAGTGTAGTGGAAGCACTTTTGGCCCGATGAAGCTACATGGGAGATGTATGATCAAATGCGGGTTATGTATCCATCTCTATTCGCTAATTAAGCAAATGTTTTTAGTATATGTTTGGTATGATGTTTTTGGTATGTGTATTTATATGCATATGGATGTAAATACAGCCATGAGATGTGTTATAAAGCTGAAAGAAGCAGTATGGGTGTCATGTCATTATGGTTATCATGTAGTTATGTTTTCATGTTGGTTTGCTTCTCAGCAAGTTGATCATTGTAAATATTGCATCAAGCTAAGTTATAAAGCTCCATAGGTAGTATGTGTTGCTTTCAATAGTCTTATTGGTTGTAGGTGTCATTGGACACTGAGGACAATGTTCCTCCAAGGTGGAGGGTTTTGTAACAACCCTGGTGAAAATTCCATGTAATGAAAGTTAATAAAATAAGAATCATAACCATGGTTATGAGACACTTATTCCAGGCTGAATTTTGGGAAATACATCCTAGTGTAGGTGTTTATTTGATTTATTATGGCTAATAAATTTGGCAAAGACAATTAAAAAGGCTTTGGAAAGGAAAAATGGTGTCAATTGGCATTTTATTTATGAAAATAAGGAAAATAGGAGAAAAGGAAGATGAAAGGTCACAGGTTGCATGTGAGGAGGAAAATGAAGGAAACTAATGGAAAATGAAGAAAATAGAGGCCACATTAATAAAAAGGCTTATGAGGATCAGTTCATGGATTTTGGTCATTTTAGTTTTGGATTTCTTTCTCTACTGTCTCTCTCACACTCTTGGAAACTTAGATTTTTCTTGGAGCACTTCAGCATTAGATCAAGACAAGCAAAGAAGGCAAGAGAAAGCAAAGATCAAGCAAGGAAGAGTAGGATCGAGCAGCGACAATAGGATTAATTGCAGGTATCAATTTGAATGTGTTATTTCCTTGCTAGATTTAGCATGCATGGTTAGGCATGTGTTTTCTTGGTTCTCTTGTTGTCATGGGTATTGGTTTTGTTGGGTGTGACAGTGTTTTTCAACCTAGCTTTGCCATTTTAGGATAGTCATGGTGTGGTGGGTTCTTTTGTATGCGGTTGAGTTGGATTATGAGATGGACTCTAAGCTGAGTGGGGTGGTCCCAAGATTATTCACAAGGCCTAGGAATACCAGGATGGGATACGTGGTAAAGAATAAGTGTGAACACCTTGATTAAGCCTAGGAATCCCTTGACTAGGGAATGATGGGATACACGGTAAATCTCAGTGGTGAGTACACTTGATTGGGCCTAGGAATCCTAGGATGGGATACATGGTAAAGCCCAGAGGTGGAGACCTCATAGGCCTAAGAATCTCTTGACCGGTGATGGCTGGATACACGGTAAAGCTGAGAGGTTGGGACGGAAAAATATCTCACTATCTAGGTGGAGTTATTCGATGGCATCCATGCTTCTGTTTGGCCTAGTAATCTGATGAGGATTATAGTAAAGCCCGATATTGTATGTTTATTGTTTATGGCCTATTGATCTGGTGGGGATTGTAGTAAAGCTTGGTTATATTGTTGAGGTTGAGATGGTGTAGCCTTGGGAAGCCCTGGTTGATTTTGGTTATAAGTCCCGCATTCATGCTTAGAATATGGCACAGGGGTGATTGGCTGAAAGAAATATTTGGATCAACTAATCTATGGTCAGGTCGTACATGGAAGTCTCAAACTTAATTGGCCTAATCATTAATTAATAAGAACTATTTCTCCTTAGTATTTTATGAGAAAATGTATTGATTCATATGAGGCATTTATGGCCGATGCATCCTTGTTATTTCAATTAGTTATATGCTAGTTATGAGCGTGTTTTATGACAATGATAATGTATGGATCTCATCATGTTTTTATTTGTAAATGAATGAACAATGAATAAATGACCTAATAGATGATAATACAACTAATGTGACAAGGCATCAATGCTTCTTAGTGATTCTTAGATAAGTATGAGACCCCTATGCTTAGATATGCTGTTATGACTTGCAGAATGCATATTTCTGACATGTTTGACGAAATGCCTATCATGGCTAGTAGGGGTCCAGCTAAGCCTTTGTTCAAGTATTTTCATTTGTATCATTATTTCGAGGTTACTTTCATTCCCAAAATTTTCATGGGGTTATGGGCAGTGACCTGAGTCTTCGTCCTGAAAAAGTGGCACAAAATCTAGGGTTGCAGGCTTAGAACTAGCTGAAAAAGGCCCTAGTCACTTGCATGCCCATGCTGTGAGAGTGGCTGGAGGGCCTCATTCAAATTCATTCCCATGTCATGGGATAAACTGGGCCTCTATGGTAGTGAAGTGTCAAGTTGTCGTAGGGGTTGATCACCTGGAAGGGTTGGTTGGCTTCCTGCAGGTTCTTTGTTATGTGCAGAGGTAAGATTGGTTGTGTTGTGTCGATTCCACTTCCTTAATTGAACTCAGGGAGTTGAATCATATCATAGTAGCCTCTAATCACATGTTTACCCCGGTTGGCTAGTTACTTGGGTGGATGTCGGAGGAGGGTGTTACATGTAGCATGGAGGATGCAGAAAGACTTTGTAGTGGATGTTTAAACATTTGAATATTACCCTTTTAAAACCATATGGAGAAAGTACCAAAGTACCAAACTCCACAAACCAAGACTGGACGTGGAAAGGAGATCCCTGTAGGGTCCAAGTTTTCAGGAGCTACTGAGGGGAGGAATGCAAGGAGGTCAAAGGAGGGTCCACACCTAGAATTGTGTAGAAAAAGGACAAAAAAAAATGACCCAACAGAGAAATAACCACTGTAATATGAGACAGGAGATGACCTAAATAACGATTGACTGGTATTAATTGAATCCCTGTCAACCCCACTTTTAAATAATGACCCACAAATAGTATGAGAAATCTCGACAACCTAGCTTGCAACACTAGTATAATTAACCTAAAAAGGATATGCCCAAGATGTAAGATAGAAGAATGCTTCGAACAGAAGATGACACTAACTGGACTATACAAACACAATGAAGAAAGGAGGGATTTGCAAATTTCTCTACTATGCAATGAGCTCCTAACAATAATGTCGTACAACAAAGAGCCAAGTTTAAGGGAAGAAGAAATGGGTCAGTAAGCAATACCTCCACCCTACCACTTACGAAACAGAAGAGGGAGGTCCTTGAGACCAATTCGCCTGATACTATCACTTCTTTTGAACTGTTGGGAATTTCTAGAGAGAGATTTCATAAAACAACCTCTTCGCCATCGTGAGACCTTGGGTGGGCATGAAAATATATGGAGACCAAAATGTGATAGAGGTAGTAGATGAGTCCATTGTTGGCTAGATGTAGATAATGTAGTCACGTGAATTCGTTGGGAGACTATGAGTCATAGTTTGCTCATTAATGAGCATTCCTTGGTTGTCAGACAGAGAAGCAGAGGCACCCAATATGCTCTAAGCAGGACAAGCCATCTCCGAGTTGGCAAAGAGGATGGAATAACCATGAGTTATACGACATGCAATGGTTGATGCACTATGTTGTGGGCTTTTAAGATGCATCAAATAACTAATATGAACACCTCAAAATGATATACGCTCCTGCCATGCTTACACCCTACTTTGTCAGGTGTAGTACTCTTCACCATCCTCGAGGGTCACCATCTTGTTGGCCACCCAGGTTTTATGCATGTTCATGATTTCTATATTGCTCGGAAAAACTTGGCATCAGAGCTTGTGGCCAAGGTTGGGTGTAGGTTAAACCGTTTTTCCGGGAGACACCCCCATCGGGGAACATGTTGATAGCTCTCATTCACAATGAAGAATAATGTATGATTTAAAAGTTGTATACTCTTATACACTTTTTGGAGGGTCTCGACACTAGTTATGGCCTCTAGTTGAATTCAAGCAATAGAAAAATGGTGATACTTGCACCCTAAGTTAACATTTTAGAACTTAGGTGATAGAGAAATGATGATACTTACACCCTGAGTTAACATTTTTGTAAATTTTGTTGTATGATTGTGCCACCAATGCATATTTCTAATACACATATTTTATGTTACGATTAATTGTTTTGATTAAAATTTCCTTATAATCATTATATTAATATAAATAATAATTATACTGACTTAATTTACTTAATATTTGAAAGTACTTTTAAAAAATACAAACATTTGATATTTTCTTTTTATACATAAATAAAAAATTTTTTTTAAATCATAAGTACATATTAAATCATAAATTTTATATAATAAAAAAGAAAATCTAATTTCTAAAAGCAAATAAATTACATCTATATAAAAATATAGATATATATTATATTTATGCTAATGTGGGCGGTATTAGGGCCTCATTGTAAAGTGTGCTTACTCTATAGGTGTCTGTATTCGGTTATGGCATGGAAAAGATCTGGTGATGGGCGTTGGGAATTGTATTGGAGCTCTATTCGCTATAAATGCGAGGTAAATGTTTTGGGGTGGAAGAGGTACGTGCCCTTTGGGAAAGGAGGTGAGGTTTCATCGTCACCCTCCTTCACTTGGTCTAGCTTGAACTTGTTGTTATCAGTTTATCTTTTGCATGTTTTAGCCTTCAAGTTCCTTCATGAGCTCATACCCATTCCTTCAACTTTCTTTGTTAGGGTAGTCTACTAAAGCGTAGTGAGGTATTTTTTCTCCTTATTCAACCATTATTTCTAATTATTGATAATATACTTCTATTCCAGTGTGTCCTTGAATTTAGCAAGTGTATTGCTCTGTATGCTACAATGTTGTATTTCAAAGGGACTTTGTTGGGTTGTATCTGGTTCATTTTCTTGGAATACTTGGATTTCAAATTGGTTCCATTTAAATGTATCTTTGAATTTAGAAAGGTTATTACTTTGTCTGTCAAAGTGTTATTTTCTGACATGACTTTTTTGGGTTTTATCTAATTTACCTCTCGGGAATAATTGGACTCTGTGTATTGGGATTCCTTACAACTTATGTTAGTGCTACTCCTTTTAATTAGTTGGGATCTCAATTTATGGAGGATGTTGTGTTCTGTAGGTGAAGGAGTTGTTTTTGTTGAGAGTTTGGGTACTCGGATCCTTCATAGTCTGACATGGTTTTGGGTGATTTGGTATTCTATGTATTTGCATGGTCATGAATTAGGATATTTGCTTGAATTTGGTCCTTCGGTCAGGGGTTCATGGTCCATATGATTTCTTGTTTTGTAGTTTTTGGATATTGTACTTATTTTTCCTGCTTTCTTGCTACAACCATCATGATTTTTTATTGGAGAATGATTGTAACATCCCTTGTCAAAATTCCATGTAAAAGTTAATAAAGGGAAAAATAAGACCAAGGTCATGCGGCACATATTCCAAGATGAATGGTAGGGAATTATCCTAGTGGGTGTTCATTTCGATTATTATGGCTAAAGGAAAATGGAAAAGGCAATGACAAAGGATTTAGAAAGGAAAAGAGGCATTATTTGACATTTTATTATGAAAATAAAGGAAATTTGGAGAAAAGGAAGGTGAAAGGTCACAAGTTGTATGTGAAGAGGAAAATGAAGGAAAATAATGGAAAATGAAGAAAATAGAGGCCTCATTTATAAAAAGGCTTACAAGGATCAATGGGTAACCTTTTATCAGTTTAGTTTTGGAGCTCCCTCTCTATTCTCTCTCTCTCTCACTCTTGGACACTTAAAGTTTTCTTGGAACACTTCAACATTGGATCAAGAAAAGTAAAGAAGGAAAAGGAAAGCAAAGATCAAGCAAGGAAGTGCAGGATCTAGCAACTACAACAATATTATTTGCAAGTATCGCTTTTCATGTGTGATTTCCTTGCTAGTTTTGGCATGCATGGTTATGCAAGTGTGTTCTTGGTTCTCTTGTTGTCATTGGCATGGGTTTTTCCAAGTGTGACAGTGTTTTTCAGCCTAGCCTTGCCTTTTCTGGATAACCATTGTGTGGTGGGTTCTTTTGTATGTGGTTGAGTTGGATTGCTGGATGGACTCAAATCTGAGTGGGGTGGTCCTAGGATTATTCAAAAGGCCTAAGACTATCAGGATGGGATACATGGTAAAGCTTGAATGTGACATGAATGTGAACACCTCGATTAAGCCCAGGAATCCCTTAACCGGTGAATGGAGGGATACATGGTAACTCTCAATGATGAGTACCCTTGATTGGGCCTAGGAATCCCGGGATGGGATACATGGTAAAGCCCAGGGGGTGGATACCTGGTAGGCCTAGGAATCCCTTGACTGGTAGTGGTGGGATACACAAAAAATTTGAGAGGTTTGGACAGATAAATTCCTCATGGTGTAGGTGGAGAGATACGGTGGCATTCATGCTTGTTTTTGGCCTAGTGATCCGCTGAGGATTGTGGTAAAGCCTAGTATTATACGTTTATTGTTCATGGCCTGATGATCTGATGGGGATTGTAGTAAAGCTTGTTTCTATTATTGAGGGTGAGGTGGTATAGCCTTGGCAAGCCCTGGTTGATTTTGATTATAAGTCCCACATTCATGCTTGGAATATGGCGCAGGGGGTGATTGGCTAAAAGAAATCTTTGGTTCAGCCAATCTATGGTCGAGTGGTACGTGGAAGTCTCGAACTTGGTTGGCCTAATCATTCAATAATAAGAACTATTTAGCCTTGGTATTTTATGAGAAAATGTATTGGTTCATATGAGGCATTTATGGATGACATATCCTTGTTATTTATGTTGGTTATATATTGGTTATGAGCATGTTTTATGACAGTGATAATGTATGGCTCTCATCATGTTTTGATTTGTAAATGAATGTAAAATGAATATATGACCTAATAGATGATAATGAAACTAATGTGATAAGGCATCAATGCTTCTCAGCGATTCTCAAATAAGTATGAGACCCCTATGCTCAGATCTGTTTTATGACCAGTACAATGCATATTTGTGACAAGTTTGACGAAACGCCTATCATGGCTAGTAGGGGTCTAGCCAAGTATTTGTTCAAGTATTTTCATTTGTATCATTTTTTGATGTTACTTTTCATTCCTAAAAGTTTCATGGTGTTTTGGGCATTGACCTGAGTCCTGGCCCTAAAAAAGTGGCACAAAATATGGGGTCACAGGCTCAAAATGAGTTGAAAATGACCCGAGACGTTTGCATGCCCATGCTTTGAGAGTGACTAGAGGGCCCCATTCACATGCGTGCCCATGTCATGGGAGGGACTAAGGCTCTAGGGCCAAGTGTCAAGTTGCCTCAGGGGTTGATCACCTAGAAGGGTTTGTTGGCTCTAGTAGATTTTGTGACACGTGAATAAGGTCATATTGGTTGTGTTGTGTTGGTTCCACTTCCTTAACTGTACATGGGGAGTTGAATCGGTAACATTCCTCGTGAAATTTCCATGTAATAAAAGTTAATAAAGGAAAAATAATGACCACAGTTGGTGGGACACTTATTCCAAGTTGAATGTTGGGCAAGACATCTTAGTGTGGGTGTTCATTTGGTTATTAACTGCTAAAAAATTTGGTAGAGGCAATGGCTAAGGCTTTGGAAAGGAAAAATGACATTTTTGGCACATTTATTTATGAAAATAATGGAAATTAGGAGAAAAGGGAGGTGAAAGGTCATAGGCTGCATGTGAGGAGGAAAATGAAGGAAAATAATGGAAATTGAAGAAAATAGAGGCCTCATTCATAAAAATACTTCTGAGGATTAGTTGCTAACCTTTTGTCGGTTCAGTTTTGGATCTCTCTCATATTCTTGGAGACTAAGATTTTTCTTGGAGCACTCTTGGAGGATGTGGCATACTTGGATTTTGGAGCAAGAAGGCAAAGGAAGAGAAGGAAAACACAAGAGGACATCGTGATCAGTAGCTACAATGGGATTTGCTTGTAGGTACCAAGTTGCATGCATGTTTTCTACACTAGTTTTGGCATGCATGGAATATGCATGTGGTTTGTTGGTTGTGATCTATCATTGACACAGAGGATGGTTGGGATTGACAATAGATTGCCTAGCCTTGCCATTTTCTGGATAGCCATGGAGATTGTGGGTTTATTTTCATTGTTTTGTTTTGGTTCGACAAACACTCTGGAGTCCTGTAACAACTTGGGTTGAGTTACTAGTTTAGTAGCCTTGATTGGACAAACGTTCTGGATCCCTTGGTGGGTTGAGTTACTAGTCCTGGAGCCTTGGTTGGACAAATGCTCTGGAGCCTTGGAAGGCTTGGATAGAGACCAATCTGATGATAGTTTTGTGATGTCCAACCGTGAGGTGGAATCATTGTTGATGGGTTGAGGTGGATGTCCTTTGGAAGCCCTAGATGGTTTTGGATTTATGTGTTTTATGAGATCCCATATTCATGCTTGGAATATGGCATGGGGGTGAATGAATGAAGAGATATTTGGCTTAGCCATTCTACGATCAGGTGGAATATGGATGTCCCATCTTGGGTTTGTATTTTGCATCATCAATATGAGGTTATTTCTCCTTGTATTTCTATGAATATTATATTGGATTATATGTGGTTTATATGGTTGTGATTGCATTTGTATTTCTGTTGCTAGTATGATAGTTATGTATGTGTTTTATAGCAATATCTATGTATGTCTCTCATCATGTTTTTACTTGTAAATGAATGGACAATGTATCTATGACCTAATGGGTGAAATGGTAGTTGACGTGTTGAGGCATCAATGCTACTCAACAATTCTCAGCTAAGTATGAGACCCCTATGCTCAAATTTTTTATTTACACCTATAGATTATCTATTCGTGATATGTTTGACGAAATGCATGTCATGGCTAGTATGGGTCCAGTCAAGGTCTCATTCAAGTGATTGCATTTATACTTTCATTTCCTTGTTATTTTACTATTATGAATATATGATTCAATTCTTAGCAGTGACCTAGTCTCTGGGCTTGAAAAAGTGGCTCAAATGCTGGGGACGTTGGCACAACATTGTGCAAAAGAGTCTCTGGACACTAGCTTGCAGGCTTGTGAGAGCATCCAGAGGTCCTTTCACGTTGGCATGCCCATAGCATGAGAGCGTCCGAAGGTCCAGTGGTCCAAAATATGAGTGGGACTGAGGGGATGGTTGGAAGAAAGGTTGGATTGGTTCATGAGGTTCCTAGTGTTGATGTTGAACATTTGTATGATGTGTTTCCATCAGTTCCAATTCCTTAACATGACTTAGGAGGTTGAACCATATCATATTGACCTCTCGTTGTATGTTTACCCCGGCTGGATGGTTGCTTCGGTAGATGTGGGAGGAGGGTGTGGTATAAGAGTATGGTTCACCCCTCGGACTGGATGGGTTGTGCATTGGTCATGCATGTATGTCAATTGCGTGTGTGTCTCTTACACTTGCATTCCATGTGCTTTTTTCATTTGCATGATGTTGACCATGATTGTAGTGATGTCGTCATGTGGAACTTGTTGTTGTTGTTATGGAGTGCATCATCATGTGTGTATGACTAGTTACATGTTGTTATATGTTTCTTACATGTATTATTTTGTATGCATGGTTACATTCTTGTATGTTTGGTTACATTCTTGTATGCTTGGTTGCATGTATCATCCTTGTAGGTTTGGTTTCAAGTATTGTTTGTTTATGCTTGGTTACATGTGTTTATGCATGTGCATGGTTGGTTATGCATTGCTTATGCATTTTAATGTTTACATGTGGTCAAGTGTACAGTGATGTAATTGGTTGTTGTCATGCGTGAGGTCATGGTATGCATTGTTGTTAAGGGCATGCATTGATGATTGGACCCTAGCTAGAATGATGTTGCATGGTTATATACTTATGTGTTATGTTTCTATATGTTGTCATGATTATGTTATACATGTATCACATTGAGTTGTTGATCTTGAAGAAAAGGTATCCTCCCCGAGCTATACTAATGTACGTTGGTTTATTGTGATTTGGTTTAGCTAGCATGATATACTTTGTAGGAAGAAATATCAAATGGCTAGCAAGATAGTAGACTACAAAGACTTACCCTATGAATCAAAAGAGCAGTATGGTGTTGGGAACTCTTCCGATTTGGTAGATACATTGAGAAGCTTAAATGAAGAAATAAGGATTTGTAAGGAAGATAATGACATAATCATGTAGGCACAAGAGAATCTAACAGAGGTAAATGTAGTGATACTTCAGAGCTTGTCAGATTTGCAACAACAGGGACCTATTCGGATCAACCATGAGTAGGAAGACAAAACTAATGGGGCATATGGTAGTAGGCCACATGGTGGTCATAGGTCAGATAGTGATGACACGGTCAAAGATGGTAGATGGTTGGACACTCCAGATAGGAGAAGGTATAGAAATAGGTACCATTCTAGTTTTGGTTTTGACAGGCATGTTGATCAGTATCGTTATCATCCGTACAGGAGGAGTGATAGGGGATACTTGCCAGATGAGTTTAAGAAAGAAAAGCCACCTAATTTTGATGGAGAGATGAAGAAATCACAGGATGCAGAGGCATGGTTTCTTGGTATGAATAAGTTCTTCAAGTTGCATGATTATTTGGAGAACATGAAAGCTAGAGTAGCTACATTCAGTCTCAAAGGTAAAGAAAACATTTTGTGGGAAGATGTGAAGAATTTCATAGGTCTACATGAGGAATATTTGACTTGGAGTGAGTTTGTGCTGCTATTCAAGAAGGCGTGTTTTTCAAAGAGAGATACGTTGATGATAGTAGAAACGCATTCTATGAGCTAAAGATGGGATCTATGACAGATGATGACTACACCAGCAGGATCTTGGAGCTACTGAGGTATGCGCCTTACCTCAAGGAGGATAAGGAGAAGATTCAAAGATTCACTAGTGGGTTACCATTTGCATTCAAAGATAGGATTGAGTTCAACGAGCCTACATCATTGGAGGAGGCCATCCAAAAACTAAAGCATTCCTATGAACAATCGAAGCACAAGTCTGAGACTAAATCAGACTGTAAAGTTAATGCCAAGAACAAAGGAAAATGGTACAAGAAGAGAATAATACCATAGGATTCATGTAATAAAGAGAATGTTGCACCACCTAAGAGGTCCAATGCATCAGATAGAGGACAGGGACATCGATCTAAGGAGAAAAATAAGGATCCAGTGCGGTGTTGAACTTGTGGAGGAGCTCAAAACATGAGGGATTGTCCACAATATCAGGGTGGTAGGCCTCAGATATATTTTGCACAAGATGCACTGATTGTTGGGGATGTTGGTTAGAGCATTTCTCGTATTTATGCAGCATTGGATAAAAAATAGGCAAACCATCAAGCATATATCATTGAGACGGACGATAAGCTTTGTGATCAAATTATTTCTATTTTGATTGAACCTCGATCTAATTATAGCTATGTTAGTCCTACCTTGGTGGATAAGTGTGGGTTGAGTAAGGAATTGCATGCAGAATAATGGTTAGTGCAGTTGGCTACATGTACAAATAAGCGAGTTCACCATTAGGTAGGAGCTTGTGCATTTGATTTGAATGATATGCCTACTGCAACACATTTGAATGTATTACCGTTGGGATCATACAATATGTTTTTGGGCATGGATTGGTTGTATCTTCATAGAAACAAGGTAGACTGTTATGAAAAAGCTATTGAGTGCTTGGATTATAATGGGGAACCAAAATTCTTGCAAGGAAAGAAGGAAGCCACATTAGTTAGGATGGTGATAGCTATGCAAGCAAAGCATAGTCGTAGGAAAGGGTGTATGTTATTTGCAGTACACATTTCTAGTGACAAGGGTAAGGAAGTTGAGGATGAAGATGTTTTGAGCAGGTACCCAATTTTACATCAGTTCAAGCATGTATTCCCTGAGGATATTTCAGAGTTTCCACCTCATATGGAGGTAGAATTTTATATTGAGTTAGTGCCAGGGGTAGTTCTAGCATCAAAAACACCTTACAAGATGAGCACACCTGATTTGGCAGAGTTGAAGCTACAATTGAAGGAAATGTTGGACAAGGGATACATTAGGCCAAGTGTATCACCATGGGGTGCACCGGTATTGTTTGTGAAGAAGAAGGATGGTACTCTCATATTGTGCATTGACTACAGGTAGTTGGAATAAAGTGGCCATCAAGAACAGGTATCCAGTACCGAGGATTGATGACTTTTTCGATCAGATGAAGGGAGCAACAATGTTCTCGAAGATTGATCTGAGATCTAGATATCATCAAGTACGCATCAAAGAGGAAGACATTTACAAGACATATTTCTGGACCAGGTATGGGGATTATGAGTTTGTTGTAGTTCCATTTGGCTTGACTAATGCTCCAACTACATTTATGTGCTTGGTGAACAACGTGTTGCATCCATATTTGGATAAGTTTGTTATTTTGTTCATTGATGATATATTGGTATATTCTAAAAATGAGGAAGATCATCCCGAGCAATTAGAAACAGTATTGAGGTTGTTGAGAGAGAATCAGTTGTATGCTAAGCTTAGCAAGTATAGTTTCTTTCATACCGAGGGAAACTACTTGGGGAATGTTGTCTCCAAGGAGGCCATCATAGTAGATCTAGAAAAGATGAGGACCATCATGGAATGGGTAGCTCCTAGGAATGTAGATGAGGTGAGATCCTTCATGGGGTTGGCAGGATATTATAGGAGGTTCATCAAGAACTTCTCACAGGTTACTTATCCTATCACATCATTGCAGAGGAAAGGTAAGCAGTTTGAATGGAGAGAGGAGTGTGAGGCTAGTTTTGAGAAACTTAAGAAATTGTTGACACATGCACCAGTGTTAAAGATTGTAGATCTAGACAAAGAGTTTGTAGTATGCACAGATGCTTGCAATAAATGACTTGGTGGAGTCCTTATCCAAGATGGATAGGTGGTATGCTATGAGTCACGAAAAATGAATGAGCACGAGCATAACTACTGCACACATGATCTTGAGTTGGAAGTAATTATACATGTGTTGAAGATGTGGAGACACTATCTTCTGGGAAAGAGGTTTACATTGATGAGTGATCACAGTGATTTGTAGTATCTATTTGAACTAAATTTGAATGGTAGGTAGGCTCGGTAGTTAGCTACGATCAATGAATTCTATTTTGAGATAAGATATATGAAAGGTAAAGAGAATAGAGTGGCATATGCTCTCAGCAGGTGGATGCAGGAAAATCACTTAGCAGCTATGAGTTCCTATGGGACAAAATTACATGATAGGATCTCGCAAGCAGGTCAGCAGGATGTCAAATATATGGAGATTATGAACACATTGAAGTAGAGTACAGGTACATGTATAGGTGATAGTACAGGTACTGGTATAGGTGATAGTATGGGTACATGTATAGGTGCAAGTATAGGTACATGTACAGGTGGTGGTACATGCATAGGTAGAGGTGCAGGTACACAAGATGTGGAATATTACCTTACATCAGATGGATTGGTTAGATTCTAAGATAGGATATACGTTCTAGATAGCAATGAGTTGAAGAAGGTGATCTTGAGGGAGTTTCATGTGAAACCATATTTGGGTCACCCAGGTTTTCAGAAGATACTGACAACAGTGAATAGATTTTATTATTGGTCGAAACTGAAGAGGGATGTAGCAGAGTTTGTGGCTAGGTGTTTTGATTTCCAGCGTGTGAAGGGAGAGTGTAAGCATACAGGTGGACTACTACAGTTGATTGCAATACCAGAGTGGAAATGGGAAGTCATTTCCATGTACTTCATCACAGGTTTGCCAAGGACAGTGAGACAACATGATTCCATCATGGTTATTGTGGACAAGCTGACGAAGATTGCACATTTCATTCCAGTGAAGTCTACATTCTCAGCTAGTGATGTAACACAAGTATTCATCAGAGATGTGGTCAGATTGCATGGTCTTCCAAAGAAAATTGTGTCAGGCCGGGATGAAAAGTTCACTTCCAAGTTTTGGAAGGATTTATTTGCAGGTTTGGATACAAAGTTGGCCTTCAGTACAACTCATCATCTGCAGACAGATGGACAAGCAGAGAGGGTCAACTAGATATTGGAGGACATGCTAAGGATGTATGTGATGCATCAACAACGAAAGTGAGAAGAACTGGTAGAGTTCGCTTACAACAACGGGCATCAAGAATATTTGAATATGAGTCCATTTGAGGCATTGTATGGGCGGAGTTGCAATACTCCCATCAGTTGGAATGATCCAGTTAATAAGGTGTTGATTGGACCAGACATGTTGGTGAACATGGATCAAGAAATGCAGGTGATCAAGAAGAATTTGAAAGAAACATGAGATAGGTAGAAGAGCTATGCAGATTGAAACAGGTTGTTCAAGGAGTTCTAGCTTAGGGAACATGTGTACTTGCACATCAAACCGAAGAAGAGCTCCTTATGGATTGGACCATGTGCCAAGACTGCACTACGGTTTTATGGACCCTTTAGTATCATTGAGAGGATTGGGCCAGTAGCATATCGACTTGCACTGCCTCCAACAGTGAAATTCCATGATGTTTTCCATGTGCCATTTCTTAAGAAGTATGTTAAATATGCTGATCATGTGATTGACTGGTATGTATTGTAGGTGGAACCAGATGGTGAATTCTAGTCGGAGCCTTAGTGTATATTAACAAAAAAGGTGCTCATGCTTTGGAAACAAGCAATCGAGCAAGTTAAAGTGCGATGGAAGCACTTTGGGCCCAATGAAGCTACATGGGAGATGGCAGATCAGATGCGAGCTATGTATCCTTCATTATTTGCCGGTTGAGGCAAAGCAGTTTTGGTATATGTCTTGGTATATGTTTTGGTACATGTTTTGGTGATTTTGGTATATGTACACATGTATATGGATGTAAATACTGCCATGAACTATGTTATAAAGCTCCAATAAGCAGTATGGGTGTCGTCATCATGATGTCATGTTTGTTATGTTTCATGTTGGTTTGCTTCTCAGTAGGATGAGAATTGTAAATACTACAACGAGCTAAGTTTTAAAGCTCCATCGGCAGTATATTTTACTTACAACATTTTTGTGGTTATAGGGTTTGTTGAACACCAAGGACGGTGTTCCCCCAAGGGGGGAGGGGTTCTGTAACAACCCTAGTGAAAGTTCCATCTAACAAAAGTTAATAAAGGAAAAATAATAACCACGGTTGATGGGACACTTATTCCAATTTGAATGTTGGGCAAGACATCCTAGTGTGGGTGTTCATTTGTTTATTAATGGCTAAGGAAATTGGCAAAGGCAATGGCTAAGGATTTGGAAAGGAAAAATGGAGATTTTGGCACATTTATTTATGAAAATAATGGAAATTAGGAGAAAAGAGAGGTGAAAGGTCACAAATTGCATGTGAGGAGGAAAATGAAGGAAAATAATGGAAAATGAAGAAAATAGAGGCCTCATTCATAAAAAGGCTTCTGAGCATCAGTTGACAACCTTTTGTCAGTTTAGTTTTGGAGCTCTCTCATATTCTTGGAGACTTAGAGCTTTCTTGGAGCACTCTTGGAGAGTGTGGCATACTTGGATTTTGGGGCAAGAAGGCAAAGGAAGAGTAGGAAAGTGCAAGAGGACATCAGGATCAGTAGCTACAATGATATTTGCTTGCAGGTACTGAGTTGCATGTATGTTTTCCTCACTAGTTTTTGCATGCATGGCATATGCATGTGGTTTGTTGGTTGTGATCTATCATTGGCATGGAGGATGGCTAGGATTGGTAGTGGATTGCCTAGCCTTTCCATTTCATGGATAGCCATGGAGATTGTGGGTTTATTTTCATTGTTTTTTTTGGTTGGTTCTCATGTTTCCTTAGATTGGGTTGAGTTATTAGTCCTAGAGCTTTAGTTGGAGAAACACTCTAGATCCCTGTAACAACTTGGGTTGAGTCACTAGTTCCATAGCCTAAGTTGGAAAAATGCTCTAGAGCCCTTGGTGGGCTGAGTTACTAGTCCTGGAGCCTTGGTTGGACAAACTCTCTGGAGCGCGGTAAAATACATGGGTTGAGTTACTAGTCTTGTAGCTTTGGTTGGACAAATGCTCTGGAGCCCTAGAAGGCTTGGATAGAGACCGATTTGATGATGGTTTTGTGATGTCCAACTGTGAGGTGGCATCATTGTTGATGGGTTGAGGTGGATGGCCTCTGGAAGCCCTAGATGGTTTTGGATTGATGTGTTTTATGAGATCTCACATTCGTGCTTGGAATATGGCACAAGGGGTAAATGGTTGAAGAGAGATTTGGCTTAACCATTCTATGGTCGGGTGGAAGGTGGAAGTACCATCTAGGGTTTGGATTTTGCATCATCAATATGAGGTTATTTCTCGTTGTATTTCTATGAGTATTATAATAAATTATAGGTGGTTTATATGGTTGTGATTTCATTGGTATTTCTGCTGCTATTACGTTGGTTATGTATGTGTTTTATGACAATAGCTATGTATGTCTCTCATCGTGTTCTTACTTGTAAATGAAAGGACAATGTATCTATGACCTAATGGATGCAATGGAAGTTGATATCTTGAGGCATCAATGATACTTAGTGATTCTCACCTAAGTATGAGACCCCTAAGCTCAGATATGTTATTTACACATGTAGATTAAATATTTGTGATATATTTGACGAAATGTCTGTCATGGCTAGTAGGGGTCCAATCAAGGTCTTGTTCAAGTGATTTCATTTATACTTCCATTTCCTTGTTGTTTTACTGTTTTGAAATATGATTCAATTCTTGGCAGTGACCTGGGCCCTGGGCCTGAAAAAGTGGCTCAAATCGTGGGGCTGCTGGCACAACAATGTGCAAAAAAGTCCCTAGACGTTGGCTTGCAGGCCTGTGAGAGCATCCAGAGGTCCCTAGACACTGACATGCCCATAGCATGAGAGCATCCAAAGGTCAAGTGGTCCAAAAGCTCAGTGGGAGCCAGGGGTTGGTTGACAAAAAGGTTGGATTGGTTCCCAAGGGTCCTAATGCTAATGTTGAATGTTTGTATTGTTCCATCAATTCCACTTCCTTAATGTGACTTAGGAGGTCGAATCATATCATAGTGGCCTCTCATCACATGTTTACACCGACTAGTCAGTTGCTTGGGTAGATGTGGGAGGAGGGTGTTACCGAATCAAATTGTAGTAGTCCCTGTTCACATTTTTACCCCAACAGACCAGTTAACTTGTGTAAATGTGGGAGGAGGGTGTTACAGAGTGGTATCAGAGCATGGTTCAACACCTGGACTGGATGGGCGAAATGTGTTTGTCATGCATACATGTCGATTACATGTGTTCTTTATGTTTGTGGACTACGTGCTTGTTGTGTATGCATGGTGGTGGTCATTGTTATAGTTGTTTTGTCATGTAGGAGTTGGTAATGTTGTTGTTGGGATGTGTTTGTCCTAAATGCATGTCAGTGTCTATATGTTGTTATGCATGCATTGTCATGGTTATATTTACGCATGTATAGTAGGATAGATATGCACTGTGAGGTCATTGTATGCAATTAGGTCATCATGATGTAATTGGTATGCTATGATGTTAATGTGTTGGTTGAGATAGAGCAGGAGATGCAGATCATCAAAGCAAGGTTGCAACACTAGACTTCGGGGTACAAGAAGATCGTCATATATATTTTTATGTTTGGCATGCATGTATGTTGGTTAATGGTTGGTATAAGCATTAGGGTTATGTACATGGTTTTCATTCTATTGTTGTTATGGTAACATGCACAATAAATGATAGTTGATTAGAGTAGTCATATGCACATGTGTTGGATAGTCATGCATGGTAGTAACTTCTTGTTGTTTTATGTTAGTTAACTTGATGATTATGTTATATGTTGTTGATGAGTATGCTATATGTTAAATTGTTGTTATTATGTGTTAGTTAACTTGATGATTAGGGTTATTTAATTTAAAAACTTGATGTTATATGTATTGTGTTAACCTGGATTGGCCTATGTAGATGGTTATGGTTACGATATTCAGGTATGAGCTGACACATTTGTGATATTGTGTTGTACTAGTCTAGATTGACTATGCATATGTGATTGTTATGAATGAATGAAAATTGTTTATGAGTTTATGATGTGAACATGTTAGATATTTACTGTTATGAACATCACGACCTTACTTATGTTTGAGTTGATGTGTTGTGAAGTTATATCATGCTAACCTAGATTGATTGTGCAAACAACTTAGCCTCCCCTAAGATACTTTAAGGTATGAGTTTGCTTATGTTGTCTACTTGGTGCTTGAATGTTTTATTATGTCATTTATCTATTGTTTGAATGTTTGATTAATTGCATGGCATGAGTATGTGTCTATAATATTTCATGAAGAAATAATCTTATCTTAAGATGGTTGTACTAATACATATGTGTTGAGACAACTTATATGTAATTCAGTGTAAGTAGGTGATAGTTGTAGCAATATGTATTATGATTGATGAATGTGAGTTGATTGTTGAGTATGACATGGTTGTTAGACTTGGTAAAGGTTGATTGCAAATTCATAGACATGATGCCTTGATTTGTGGAACATGTGACTAACATGTGTAAATAGTTGCAGGGAAACGTGTTTGGGATTAGCATGACAAGGTAATATTTGATGTGTTTATATAACTAACAATTGAGTGATGTGGTAGTACATGGTAAGACTCGATTGCAACAAGGTAAAAAGGTAAAAGAAAAGAATTGGGTAAGAATTCCTTTGGCGATGTTTGGAAACTCTAATTCCAAACGAATGAGTCTTTTGCATATAGGAAGTCTTCTTTAACCTTGATTTTGTCTGACATTATGTGGATATGTGCTATATTCATGGACATGTATTTGACATGTATAATAGTTGGTGTCTAGTTATAGCTAGATATGTCAAGGGAATTGGAGTCCCTTAAGAGATGTCACAGATGTGTTCAACTACAAGGCAATCTGTTTGGCACAATAAACTAAGATAACTAGTATATTGTTATATTTGTTTATACACTGATAATTATGTGTTTATGGCAATATAGTGTAGGGATTGCATGGAAAAAGGGACTTCTATGAAATATTGAAGAAGGCTCAAGTTTAATTTCCCTTGGAAGCATTGGGAATCCATGAGGCTAAGTCATGGTGTTTGTTGGGAGTTTTGTGCCTTCGGTATTTTGTGATTTGTTTGAGCTTGATTTATGGATTTTGATTGCGTTTGGTGCAAGGCCTTGCCACTTTGTTTGTGACGTCATATTGTTATTGGTTTTCATGGTTTTCTCTTGTTTGCTTCTTGTTCTTGCCTTTTATGTTTTGAGAGTCTTAGGAATTGGTTAGGAAAGAGGAAAGTTAATGGAGCTCGAGAAGAGCTGAATGAAACCCAACAGGTGATGTAAGGTCAAGATGAACCTTGACACATATATAAGGGTAGTTGAAGGCAAGAATATGACAATCGATTGGACTGGTTGGGTCCATTGTGATAAACGGACAGTGGTAGTACAAACATGAGAAAATCAATCAGGAAAGGTAAAGTAAATGGATTTGAGGTCACAGATGCCTTGGCTATGTTGCCAATCATTGTTCTCAATGTTGTGTATGCTATGAACAGATAAATGGAGTTCTCTTAACCTTGACCTTATGGTATCTGATAATTATGTTGTGATCATGATTATGTTGATGTCTATATATGTATACATGTATGTATGTCATGTCTGACAGGGTCATCATGGATCATGATTTTTTTTTGTAATGTTTATATGTATATATGTATGTATGTATGTCATTGTCTGACAAGATCGTGATTGTTTTATGCTAATGTTTATATATATATATGTCACTATATGACAGGGTTGTCAAGGATCATTCTTGTGGAGGAATGATTGCTTATGCAGGTGAATGGCATGAAGAGGTTCATGGCTATCAGGAATCAAGTGGGAAGAGTAGTCTTGAAAAATCTACGAGGTCAGTGTTATGTGGTTATGAGTTGTTATGTGATTATACTATGTCTATGTTATGGACAGATTATACTAAGGGATACATTAGCGGAATGAAAGCAATATGATCTACGACATGTTGGGATAAGCATGGATGGCGAAGAGACACCGGAAACAAGGTTGCTTAGTACAAATAGTGTGGTTTTGGATGTGCATTGCTATTGTTGTGTATATGTTGTGCATATTGCATATGAAACGCTGGGTATATATGGTGCTAGGTACATGTTGGATATGCGGTGTTGTAAGCATATGGTGTTCTGCGCATGTTGGATATGTGGTGTTGTGTACATATGGTGTTATGTACATGTTGTATATGCAGTACTATGTTGTTGTGTGCATGTTTTACATGTTGTGCAATGTACATATGGTGTTGTGTGCATGATTGTACATGTGGTGTTGTGTGCATGTGGCATTGTGTACATGTTGTACATGTGGTGTTGTATACATATTGTGCAAGTGGCACTGTGTACATGTGGTGTCATGTACATGTCGTGAATGTGGTGTTATGTACATGTGGTGTTATGTACATGTGGTATTGTGTATATGTTGTACATGTGGTGTGGTGTACATGTGGCACTGTGTACACGTTGTGTAGGTGGTGTTGTGTACATGTACATATGGTACTGGTGTACATGTGGTATTGTGTGCATGTTGTACATACTATGTTGCAGACATGTGGTACTATGTATGTGTATTGTGTAGTTGTGGTATCGTGATATGTGTATTCGTTGTGTTGTACCATGTGTATTGTGTTGTGTTATACGCTAGGTGTAGGTAAATGTATTATGTGGTGTTGTACGCCAAGTGTAGGTAAATGTATTATGTGGTGTTGTACGTCAGGTATATATGTATCGTGTTGTGTTGTACACCGGATGTAGGTGTATGCATTGTGTGGTGTCGTACGTTGTGTATGGTTGTATGTGTGTGATGCACACTATGTGTTTGTGTACATGGTTGAAGAAAAGGCATTGGGTGTTTGTCAGGTGTGGCAACTGATCTGATGTGCGTACAGAATAAGGACAAAGGTAGAAGCTAAGAATTGCTTAAAGGATAAGTATTAGTACTTTATTTCAGTTTTAATTATGCATGTGATCTATGATTCTAGTTTATGATGGTTACATGTGATTTATGATCATGATTGATGATGGTTGCATTTTGAGCTAACTAGATGTGATATGTTTATACATGATGATTTGATCAAACAACTAATTTGACTTGTTCTGACAGGAAGTAAACAAATTTGTAGGTGTACCTTGTTGACAAGCTACCTGATTTGAGTTTATTTCAATTTATTTTGAACCTAATAGAAGTTACGTGCTTGGTACAAGAAAGCATGGAAATGACCGAACTAGGTGGATGAAATTGACTACAAGAATTAGCAGCGTCAGTGAAAGGAACTAGGACAAGTAGCGGTATGCTAGTAAAGCACTTAAGGAGCAAGGCCATTATGTGACATTGGTACCCAATAGTGCCCATTGATTTCCATGAGCATGCTATGACTGATATGATGGTTTTGAGGTAGGGATATGCCTTGGTTGTTTGACATTCTGATGCAAGGAAGCCTTTCCAAGGTATGGATAGCCTAGGATAGGGGATGTCGAGGAACATGGGGAATCGATTTTATTTGTTTATTAGCATTGCCAGATGGAATCATATGCACATTGGGAGTGTGACCTGTAACAATGAGCCGGTAACTGTTCACTGAGAGGACAAGTGATGCAGGATTGTAGCGATGGACATTGGGTGCAAATTTGACTTTGGTAGTGGATTCTAGACTTCCTAGGAAGGAGGTGAATCATGGTACTACTTTGAGGGTGGAGGTGTGAGCCTCTGGATTCCCTTATTGTAGATGCAGTCATCATATACTTTTATTTGTTGTTTGAGCAAATGTGCATATGTGTATATTATTGTAAATACTGTTTCAAGGTATGCTATAAAGCTCCATAGATAGTATGGTTATTTTCTTGTTGAAGCAAATGTGCATGAGTATATACAGTTGTTATTGTAAATAACATAATGAGCTATGTTATAAAGCTCCAATAAACAATATGTTTGTAATATGTTTGTCATGTTTGAACAATGGTCATTGTAAATACTGCAACGAGCTATGTTATAAAGCTCCATAGACAGTATGTTTGCTTTTCAGTGGTCTTATTAGTTGTAGGTGTCATTGAACATTAAGGATGGTGTTCCCCCAAGGGGGAGGGTTTCGTAATAGCCATGGTCAAAATTTCATGTAAAAGTTAATAAAGGAAAAACTAAGACCAGGGTCATGGGACACATATTCTAAGATGAATGGTGGGCAAACATCCTAGTGGGTGTTCATTTCAGTTATTATGGCTAAAGGAAAATGGAAAAGGAAATGCCAAAGGCTTTGGAAAGGCAAAGAGGCATTATTTGGCATTTTATTTATGAAAATAAAGGAAATTTGGAGAAAAGGAAGGTGAAGGATCACAAGTTGCATGTGAGGAGGAAAATGAAGGAAAATAATGTAAAATGAAGAAAATAGAGGCCTTATCAATAAAAAGGATTCTGAGGATCAATGGGTAACCTTTTGTCAGTGTAACCTTTTATCAGTTCAGTTTTGGAGCTCTCTCTCTATTCTCTCTCTCACACACTCTTGGACACTTGGAGTTTTCTTGGAGCACTTTAGCATTGGATCAAGAAAAAAAAAGGCAAAGGAAAGCAAAGATCAAACAAGGAAGAGCAAGATCTAGTAGCTACAATGAGATTATTTGAAGGTCTTAATTTGCATGTGTGATTTCCTTGCTAGTTTAGGCATGCATGGTTATGCATGTGTGTTCTTGGTTCTCTTGTTGTCATTGGCATGTGTTTTGCTGGGTGTGATCATGTTTTCATCTTAGCCTTGCCATTTCCAGATAGCCATGGTGTGGTGGGTTCTTTTATATGTGGTTGAGTTAGATTGTTAGATGGACTCGAAGTTGAGTGGGGTGGTCCCAGGATTATTCACAAGGCCTAGGAATGTTGAGATAGGATACATTGTAAAGCCTAAATGTGAACACCTTGATTGAGTCTAGGAATCCCTTGACTGGTGAATGGTAGGATACACAATAAATCTCAATGGTGAGTACCCTTAATGGGCCTAGGAATCCCAAAATGGTATACATGGTAAAGCCCAGAGGGTGAAGACCTCGTAGGCTTAGGAATTCCTTGACTGGTAATGGTGGCATACACAGTAAATCTAAGAGGTTGGGACAAAAAATTACCTCATGATGTAGATGGAGAGATCCGGTGGCATCCATGCTTGTTTTTGGCCTAGTGATTCGGTGAGGATTGCAGTAAAGCCTGGTATTGTATATTTATTGTTCATGGCCTAGTGATTTGGTGGGTATTGCGGTAAAGCCTGCTTCTATTGTTGAGGGTGAGCTGGTGTAGCCTTGGAAAGCCCTGATCGATTTTGGTTATAAGTTCCACATTCATGCTTGGAATATGGCACAGGGGTGATTGGCTGAAAGAAAGGTTTGGTTCAACCAATCTATGGTCAGGTGATACGTGGAAGTTGTGAACCTAGTTGGCCTAATCATGCATTAATAAGAACTATTTCTCCTTGGTATTTTATGAGCAAATGTACTAGTTCATATGAAGCATATATGGCTGATGTATCCTTGTTATTTTTGTTGGTTATATGTTGGTTATGAGCATGTTTTATGATAGTGTTGATGTATGGCTCTCATCATGTTTTGATTTGTAAATGAATGTACAATGAATATATGAACTAATAGATGATAATGCAATTAATGTGATAAGGCATCAATGCTTATTAGCAATTCTCAAATAAGTATGAGACCCCTACTCAGATCTGTTGTTATGACCTGCAAAATGCATATTTGTGACATGTTTGACGAAATGCCTGTCATGGATAGTAGGGGTCCAACCAAGCCTTTGTTCAACTATTTGCATTTGTATCATTGTTTCAATGTTACTTTTCATTCTTGAAAGTTTCATGTAGTTCTCGGCAGTGGCTTGAGTCCCGACCCTTAAAAAGTGGCACAGAATCTGGGGTTGCAAGCTCAAAACTAGCTGAAAAAGACCCCATTCGCTTTCATGCCCATGTTGTGGGAGCGACTGGAGGGCCCCAGTCGCATGAATTCCCATGTCATGGGAGTGACTGAGGCTCTAAGGAAGTGAAGTGTCAGGTTGCCTTAGGGGTTGATCATCTGGAAGGGTTGGTTGGCTCCGGTAGGTTCTGTGACATGTGCAAAAGGTCAAATTTATTGTGTTGTGTTGGTTCCACTTCCTTAACTGTACATGGGGAGTTGAATCAGATTGTAGTAGCCTCTCGTCACATGTTTACCCGAATAGACCAGTTAACTTGGGTAAATGTGGGAGTAGGGTGTTACAATGATGAGCAGGAGGGCGGTATGGGAAATGTTGGATTTAAGAGGATTCGACCTTTTGTCTATGACTATGTTGGAACTTTTTTTGATGTTGTTCCTCTTGAAGTGAGGAAATAAATTCTTTTGTTGGAGTCAAAAGAAACTGGGGAACACCCTTACCATTCTGATTTTGAGGTACAAATGACAGATGGAGATGTGAAAAGGGTTCTAGACCCAGGTAGATTTCGCAAGAGGAGACTCCATTTCTTATACTCTTTGGCTTTGCATCAACAAATGGATACACTGTTATGCCTAACTTTGAAAGAAAAATAAGTTGAAAATTATAATAAATTTTTTGGGTTAGAGGACATTAGGTGTATGTTACGAAATCAATGTTTCTGTCTTGATAATGTTAATTCTAGATTAGTTTGGGTGGGAAGATTGATGGTGTCGAATTCTGCCTCTAGTGACCTTAATGACCCTCCTGAAGATCCAATTTGATCCACCAATAGATAGTGTTCAAGACCTCACTATTATCTCATTTGACCATGATTAGAAATTGAGCTCACATGTTTTTTGTTGACATTTTGAAAATTTTTGTTTCAACTTGGAATGCACTGGGTATGTGGGGGTTTTTATGTTATTCTTGGATACATACATTTTTGGTTTAAGTGAAATGTACGCTAATGATGTTACCAATTGGTTCTTTATAGTACTTGGACCCTGGTGTATGCACTTGTACTCTGTTGGAAGGTGGCGTTGTTTGTGGTTAGTTCATGGTAGGTGTGGTTCTGGTTGGTTTGTGGTTGTGCCCTATATCTTTTGAGAGCTTCGGTGTATGCACTTGTACTCTGTTGGAAGGTGGCGTTGTTCATGGTTAGTTCATGGTACGTGCAATTCTGGTTGGTTTGTGGTTGCACCCTATATCTTTTGAGAACTTCAGTGATAGCATGACAGTCTACTGATTATTGGCAAATCCTTTGTCTGGCATCTTGGATCTTGGTTATATAACTATAATGAATTCTTGGAGATGGCTCCAATTCACAAACTTCAAAAATCGATGACTTCTTGCCAGCTCAACCACAAAGCTTGGTCTTGAGAGTGTTAAGAAAATTGAACCAATGACCTTTCAATAACAAAAATGTTTTAACCACAAGGACTCGACCAATGGAACTAACCTTTAGTACTAAGATTAAAATTATATTAATGATATATATTTTAAATTTAATTACTTAATATATATAATTTTTTTTGAAATAAAAAAATAACACTTTTTCAAAAAACTATTGTTTAAATTTAATAACACTTTTTCAAAAAACTATTTTTTTGGTAAGAATATCAACCATGGCAACTTTCTTTGAAAAAATAATTTCTGTATCTATTTCTTTTTATTTTAATCTTTGAGAAAGTTGTGAATTCTTCCCTTCATCTTTTTAGATCTTGGTTTAACTCATGATTTTAAACTTGTCCTGACGATGAACCACACTGATTGGTTCGAAACGCGTCGACAAATGGTTTTTTATGTGATTTTGCCGAAATTATTCTCTTATCATGAAAATCTATTTGCGACCTCAATATTTTAAAAAAAATTTATTTCTTTAAGTTTCAATTTTAATTTTCCTCATTTTTTTCCAAAAAAAATAAAGATTTCATGAAAAATATTTAGTGAAATTAACTTAATTTTAACATTAATTTTAGTGAAAAACATAGTGAAAAAATGGAGATATAGGAGAGGGTTATATCTTAACCTACCAAAAGTTTTACCTGGGAAGAGGCCAAGTAAAATGGCCATTTTAAAACTTTGCATATTAAGAAGCCTATCTATATTAAATATCTCACTAAACTGCATTAAGTTATAACTTAAAATAATTAAATAATAAAAAATATAATAATCACAACCAATATGGATTTGTTTTCGGAGTTGTTTATAATGCAATTTTTTGGATTTTTTGGAGATTCCGGTGACGAAATTCGGCAAAAGAAATTGAGATTAAATCTTGATTTGTTGCAGTTAAAATGATTTTTAAACTGCATATTTGGATTCAGCACCCTGAAAAACCCCTGGGACGTCTTGATTGCGCAGAAACTAGCTATCAAACTTGGGATTCCAATAAATTGCTGCCGGATTTTGACCTGAAAAACCCACCGAAAAATCTTCCAAAAATTCTCATTATAGACAACTTCTTTGTTTTCAGCCTCCTTCAAAATGCGCCACTTTTCTCACCATCTGAGATGGACGGCGAGTCCATGGAAGCAGTAAAGGTTTACGTGAAACGGCAGCAGCACTGCAATATCTGAGACATGCTTTTCAGGGTAATGCCAACCCTAAAAATCAATGACAACTTCATAGTTTTCAATATTTCATGTTTTGGGTTCTGTAAGCATATGCTTATGTGGTTCTGTACATATGAGGATAGAACTAGCATTGACAAAGTAAAAACCAGCACAAATGATCACGGAGTTACATCCTGTCGTGACAGTATGATAGATTCCATGGATAGCCCAAGCTCTTATACATATACTCGTCTCTTGCAGGACTGTATTCATAAGAAAAGCCTTATAGAGGGCAAGCTGGTTCACGCCCACATGATAAAAAATGGGATTCAGCCAGACATATTCTTGAGAAATAGCCTGATTAACATGTATGCCAAATGTGATGATTTAGTTGGTGCAAAGAATGAGTTTGATAATTTGATTGAACGGGACCAGGTTTCATGGAATGCCATAATTGCAGCTTATGCTAGGCAGGGAGAGTTGAAAGCGGCTGTAGAACTGCTCAGGCAAATGGGAAGAGAAAGCAAAAAAGCGGACCACTACACCTTTGGAAGTATTCTCGTGGCCTGTTCCAATTTAAGGGTTCCAAAATTGGGGAAACAGCTACACACCCACAGCATCAAAACTGGTTTTGAGCTTCATGTTTCTGTGGGATGTTCCCTTGTTAACATGTATGCTAAATGTAATAGTGTGGAGGATGCACGCCAACTGTTTGACAAAATGCCTGAACGAAATGTCGTTTCTTGGACTGCCATGATTACAGGATATGCGTTGCAGGAATATGGAGATGAGGCCATGGAGGTCTTTGAGTTGATGCAATGGACAGATGTTGGTTTGAACAAATTCATCTTTACTAGTGTCCTTAGTGCATTTGCCCACCCACGAGCCTTGGAACAGGGCGAGCAAATTCATGTTCATGCGATAAAACATGGGTTGGAGATGGATGTATCAGTCGGGAATGCTCTTGTGACCATGTATGCCAACTGTGGGAGCATTGACGATGCACTGCAAGCATTCAGACTTGCGTCGAAACATGATTTAGTGTCATGGAACGCAATGATTACAGGGTATGCCCAGAATGTGCATGGTGAGAAAGCCCTCTGCTTCTTTTGTGAGATGCAATGCTCGGGATTGAAGCCAAACCAGTTCACATTTGTTAGTGTTCTCAAAGCTTGTGCCATCGAGGAAGCTTTGGAGAAGGGGAAACAGATCCATAGCTCAATCCTCAAATTGGGATTCGGGGCACAGATTTTTGTTGGAAGTGCCCTTGTTGACATGTATGCCAAATGTGGGAGCATAGAAGAAGCACACCGAGGATTTGACGAGATGCCTGAGAAGGATATGGTGTCATGGACTGCATTGATTGCAGGGTATATGCGAAATGGGAATGGCGAAGAGGTAATGAGCCTGTTTTGTCAAATGGAACATGCTGGGGTAAAGCCGAACCAGTATACACTGACTTGTGTTCTTAGTGCATGTGCCAGCCTAGCGGGATTGGAACAGGGCAAACAGGTTCATGGACACATATATAAAATTGGACTCGACTTGGATGTTTCTGTAGGAAGTGCCCTGACTACCATGTATGCGAAAGGTGGTAGTATTGATGATGCGTGGGCAGTGTTTGACAAAATGCCCACTCGAGATGTTGTCTCGTGGAATTCAATAATTGCGGGATATTCTCAGCACGGCCGTGGCATGGAAGCCCTTCAGCTATTTGGACATATGCAACAGACTGGCACAAAACCAGATGACATCACCTTTATTAATGTTCTGTCTGCATGTAGCCATGGAGGTTTAGTGGATCAAGGATGGCAGTATTTTAATTATATGATTCATGATCACAATATCATTCCAAGAATCGACCACTATGGCTGTATGGTTGACATTTTAGGCCGAGGTGGATATCTTGAAAAAGCCGAAGATTTCATAAAAAATGCTTCGTTTGACCATAAAGCTCCATTATGGCGGATCTTGCTGGGTGCCTGCAGAACTCATGGCAAAGTGGAGATAGCTAAGCGTGCAGCAGAATATATTCTTGAGTTGGAAGTACATGATTCTACAACCTATGTGTTGCTCTCTAACACCTATGCAGCAGCTGGCAGGTGGAGTGATGTTGAAAAGGTGAGAAAGTTGATGAAAGACAAAGGAATGAAAAAGGAGCCAGGGCGTAGCTGGATTCAGGTGGGCAACAGGGTACATGTATTTGTTGTGGGCGACAGATCTCATCCTCAAACTAATGACATATATGCAATATTGGAAAAATTGACTAAAGTTTTGAAGGATGCTGGTTACGTGCCGGACACAAAATCTGTACTCCATGATTTGGACCAGGAAAAGAAATGTTATAATCCCATTTCTGGCTGAGATTCTTGGGAACTGTTAGTATCACAAGTTGTTATACTATGGAAGTGGGCATGGATTTCTCCATTTTTTAGTTAAAGCCAAAGAAAGGCCACTCAAAGGTGTCCAAAAATTGTTTCAGCTGGATCGATACTTATCAATTTCGAATTCGAATTTGGATTTGAATTCGATGATGTGATAAAAATTCGGATGGAAAATTTTTAATTCAGAAAAAATTCAACCGTGTATATCTTAAAGACTTAGATATATATACTTCCCTTCCTGTAACAGCAATGCCTTCTGCTCATTTTCTTTCCCATTCATCTTGGAATTTAAATAATTTCTAGTAGCTCTGGATATCCCATTCATCTTGGAATTTAAATAATTTCTAGTAGCTCTGGATAATTTAACAGCTTTAGAAATACAATTCACCAGAGAAAACCACACTTCCCACTTCCCTCTTCCCTGGAAAATGTTGATTTTTCTCAAGGAAAATTTGAAAATGTTGATTTTTTTCAAGAAAAATTTGAAATTTGATCTTCTAATTTGATAATTACTTTCCAATGATTTCTTAGTCAAATTCACTTATGTCACATATAACATTAGGCAACTCTATATATCACATATAACATTAGGCAACATTAGGCAACTATATATAGAAAATCTCAACAGTATTACAATAATGATAATAGGATCATAAAGAGACCGCAAACACAAAAGGTACACAAATTTACCTTGGAAAAACTCAACCTCTGAAAAAACTCAGCAACCTTTCTTAGGAGAAATTGTTCAGTTCAAGAAAAGTAAAACCTGACATTCACATCAGCCTAGGTCAACCTAGACAAAATCATAGTGCTGGTCAAAACAAACATCATAACTTTTCAATCCAGGCTGCGTATCTGGTCTTGGTCCCTTCTGATTACAAGGCTGAGGCTCTCGGCCTCCTCTAGGGCTTTGTCCCTCCAAAGAAAACAAGATCTCGGTCCCTCTAGGGCTTCAGCCCTTCCACAGAAACAAGGTATGCACAGCTGAGGCCTTTGGCCTCCTACAAGCAGAATCTAGGCCCTCTCAAACTCTGCCCAAAAGTCTTCCTTTTCGCACGTGTGAACAAAAGAATGTAGATGTGATGATGATCCGAAATTATGTCCAAAATGATGGAGATCGATTGTCCTTTTGATAGCGATCTTGTGGTGTCCAAGTGGCATTTTTTTAGATTGATACAAAAAGGGTATGATTGGTGTTAAAAAGGGATTCTACATTTGGATGAGTTTCTCTAGGTCAGTAAATGGTTATTTGGCAAGATGCTCTGGTATTTTGGGAGGGGTGATAAAATTTTGTTTGAATGGGATTTCATATTGGGTGTTGGTTCTTTGCATCACTCCAATTCTGATCTTATTAATTCTCTACATTCGAGAGGCATTTTCTTTCTGGATCAAGCTATTGGGAAGTGGTAGCCAGATCTTTCGTATCGGGTGTGAAAGAGCGCGAAGGACCACAGGTTATCAATAGCCTTGTGACATCCTGGCATAGCCTCATTCAGAAGTTTCGCTTGGTGGGTTTCATGAAGAAGGATTTTGGTGATTCTCTGGTGTGCGATGGCATTATGACATAGGGCTCGGTGGTGGTTTCAGACATTTATCAGTTTTTTTCGAATTATGTCAACCCTAGTGTTAGTACAGGAATGTTTGGAGGTAGCAGGTCTGTTTAAAGTTGACCATCTTCTGTTGGTTTGCTTGGAAAAATAAGATCTTAACATGGGATAACATCTGCCCAAGGCAATTTCTTGGGTCAGGTTGGTGTGTTTTTTTGTCATTTGGATTTGGAAAGCGTGGCATATCTTTTTATCCATTGTCCCTTTTTGTGGAAGTCTGGGAGAGTATATTGAAGCAAGACCAGATTTCTCCGGTGGATTCCTTCGATTTTCATGTGGTGGTTCAGTAGGAGAGGGAGGTATAAAACATTTCCTCTATACACAATATGGGATATTTGGCGGGCAAGAGAACTGGTTATATTTGAAGATAGACCTCCCAATGTCCCTAGAATTTGCACAAGAATCTTGTCTTGGTTTTCGGTGGGGAGGAATCCAATTCGGGATGATAATACTTCCAGGACATGTTGTCCCGCTCTACAGGTGGTCTTTCCCGCAGGTTTTTTGATGGTGCGACACATGATGACAGGTGTGGATGCGGGGCATGGCTGAGGATTAACGCTCACATTCATTTTCTCCTTTACTTATATTGAGTTTTGGGTTCGAATTCAAATGTTGAATTATTGGCACTTTGGGGTTTGTTGGTTTTTGCTAAATATATGCAACTGAAGAATTCAGTGTATGGGGATTCTAGATCCACTATTGAATCCATGTCTAGGAAGTCCTTCTCGGTGCCCTCCCTAGTTGGATGGATGGATCACAGTAAAACGTTTATTGGTTTATTTGATCATATTTCCATTTCACATGTTTACATGGAGCTTAACTTGTTGGTGGATGGTCTTTCAAAACAATGATTGGGTACTGTATCAGGTTTAATACATTTTAGGTTTTTAGTTGATGTAAAGGTTATGAAGGAGAGAAACCTTGAGATGCCTTAAATTTTGATTCTGGACTCTACGGTTGGCTATTTTGTTTGCAATAGAATGATGCACTTACTGATATTTCTTTCTAGTTACCCCGACTCTTGTTCATGGTAGATCATGGAGACTGGAATGTGTTATTTTGATATAACTATGGAACCTTATGCTTTTTTTAAACCTGGGTAGCAGTAGAATGACTTATGTTGATGATCTTGTTTCTCTGATAATTATATGATTATATATGTATTGGAATTGTATTTTACTTAATAGAAAGTGCCAACATTTTTTTTCCTTTTGAAAAGAAAATGTATTGAGTCTACTGGAATTGCCTTTTATTTAATAGAAAGTGCTAACATTTTTTTCCTTTCTAAAAAGAAAATGTATTGAGTCTATTTTGTGCATATAGATGGTGTTTCAAATATATTGGTGATAGATATTCCTTCCCTCTTCGAGAATGATTATTTTCATCACAATTTATTTTGAAACATTATTTGGATCACAGAGTCAAGTATATTAACTTGGGAATCAAGTTGATCGAAATGAATCTTAATCATGAATCTGAATCAAGGACGTAGCACCACTCCACTTTTCCTGATATCAAGATGGTGATCCTCCAATATCTCATCCTTAAGATGTGAGAATTTTCTTTGTCTTTTAGCACTGTTTGTTACTTCAAGGGTGTAATGATTCATTTCGGTTTATAGAAAAAAAGGTATTAGTTGTATACGATTTATGCATATGATAGCTATATATACATACATCGCATGCCTTACACTAGTATACTTATTAAATAATTATTCAAATACCTAAATTATTTAAGAAAGGAAGTAGTACCTAAAATTCGACACTCTCAAAAGATACATATTTAATATTTTGTAATTATAAGATTATTAAATAAAATTACATTTTCAATCCCCTTAATGCAAATATGTACAAATGTTCATTTTTTATATATCAAACACTACAAATGTATATGGATAACTATTCATTTATTCTAATATTATAAATTAAAGTTATGTATTAATATTCATTTTGTTTAAATATTATAATTTTAAAAAAATGAATTAAAGGTAAAACTCACCAACCACTTTATATTAGCGTACCTCACCTTGAGACAACACGTAACACAGATGACTAATGCATAAAATTGAATGAGGGTGTGGAAGAGGGCAGCCACTGCCTGAGAACAAGTATTTATCGAACACACAGACACTGGGTGGAGAGGAAATGATAGAGGGGAAGAATTACAGAGAAGGAAATTATAGAAAGGAAGAAATTCCATGCCACTGATAGAAGGAAGTTTGAGTTCAGATGTTTTTGAAATTTTGGGCACAGGGGCCAGAGTACCTCGAATTTGAAGTACTTTGGAGCTAGGTACTGAAGTTGTGCTCAGTTTGGCTGGGAGGTTTTGGTCTTTTGGTAACGGGAGAAAATTGAAAAACACCAAACAAGAAACATTTGTCTGGTTAATGATAAATTTAGGGAAAAATTTAGTGTTCCACCGAGTTTCCAGGGTGGGAAAATGACGGAGCGAAGATATGCACAAGGGGGATGTATATAAGCATCCCCAAATTTTAGGGGTCATAGTCATAAAAATTATAAAATTATAAATTATTAAAAATTTAATATATAAAAATAAAAAAATAAAATCCAAAAAATATGTCAATAACTAATCTAAACACTAAATATGATCTTCATTACATATTAGACTATTCTTATTTAGGAATTATCGTTTGACATTTATGCATTGTAAGTCTAAGAGTAAATTACTAAATTGAACCCATCATTTGACATTATGCAATTTTCTTTTTAAATTCATCATTTGGCATGATGCAAGACACATCTAAATTAAATTAATAAATTCATCATTTGACAATTGAAATTATGCAATGCACATCAAATTTTCAAAAACTCTACAAAGTAAATTCATCACATGACAAGGACATTGACATTATGTTGAAGTCTAAAATAGCTATAAAATATTAAAATAAAAGTAAATATAGAAAGCACTCAGCGATTAAAATAAAAGTAAATATAGAAAGCACTGAGCAATGAAATA